>CM055895.1:59745077-60022494 GCA_029582155.1 Panopea generosa
CCGAACGCGTCAACGGGTTCACCCGAAGACGAAGCGACCTTATTTTTATATTATTCGACAATATACAATGATAGTTTGAATTATTGATAGACCTCGCGCATACTTATCTAGCTATCTGTTCACACGACAGATTGAACCACGATATATTCGTGTTTATATTTTCATTATGCGGTTTGCTTTAAGCCACAAATTCAATTTAAGGTGGAGTGTATTTCATGGATGCTGATCACAGATATGCCGTCTGCGTTCAATGGGATTGTCGTCTGCTTTCTAATTAGTTTTCCAGGTGAGTGACGTTTTGGTCGATTTAATTTATAAACATTGAACACTTGTGATATTTTATTTATGTTTTAGCCCTTTAGGTTTTATTCATGGATCTATAATATATGTTCCAAGTGTTCGGGGTTTCAATTGCCATGAAGCATTATAAATATATCATCTAAGCGAGGTGCGGATTTACAGTTCAAATTGTGTACAGCGAAACCTTGAGGTTGTCACTATTTGATAATAGTAGTTACGTACAACTTAAAGAAACACACAAGTGCATACGGTTATATGCTGTGCAGTTTAAAGTCTAGGAACATGCAACTCACATGTGTTTACATGGGCAGGCAGGCAGGCAGGCAGACAGGCAGGCAGACAGGCAGGCAGTCAGGCAGGCAGGCAGGCAGGCAGGCAGGCAGGCAGGCAGGCAGGCGAATAGGTAGGGAGGCAAGCGAGCGAGCAGACGAGTGGGCCGGTGGGCGGGCGGGCGTTTGGGTGTGTAGGCGGTCGTTTGGACAGACGTTCTTTACGAATTGGTAATTAAGTGGCTTCTTTGCGCCAAGCTTATTACTTGTGTGGCTAAATTTTAAAAAAGCCACATAATAACTGTTTTTAAGAGTCTAGAAACAGCCACATAATTATTTTTCAACTGCTTTTCAACCGTCCATAAAAATTACTAACTCTAAAACCTAGACACTGAACTACCCATTCGTGTGCACGGACGGGCGAACAGAAAGACGAACGGAAATACTGACATACAAACACAAACATACATCCCATCACACATACAGGCGGACAAACAGATACAGCCAATAGACACAAATACCTGTTGGGTAACACACGTATATAATTTCAAAATACTATAATAGTGAAGATGTTTGTAATCCCTGCTCGAGGACGGTATTTGACCATTTGCCCGCTGTAATTATTGATAATAATCAAACAGCAAGGAATGTCAATTGTTCTCTCTACAATTGTTATCTCCCTTTGAGTGAACTCTTAACTTTATCGCCCAGCATGCTAACTTAAGGGTACAATGGTAGTATTGCTAACAGTATGTTCTATTGTCAGTAAATTTCAAAAGAATATACTCGTGCTTTATAATATTGTATTCATTAGAGACGGTCCTCGTATTTTAAATATCAGCAAAATATCCAACAGTTTAAAGTATAACGTATGAATTAGAAACACGAAGTTAGGAAACGATAGGAAAGTTTGTATAATTGATGTATTAGCAATTAGATAATCACCGAATAAAGAAATACATGAATTAAAAATAATTTATAACAAATCGAAAAAATAATTCCCTAAAACCGAAACGTGACAATTAACTTGTAACCAATGTCCAGGGGTGCTGTGTGGTTTCCATGATTAAACTATAAAGATCAAAATATGATTTGAAATGCATTTAGGAGTGTCATCAGATCTAAACTTTAATGAAAACAAAACACTTATATAAATTATCAACATCATCATCATCATCTTCATCTTCACCATCATCATCATCATCATCATCATCATCATCATCATCATCATCATCATCATCATCATCATCATCATCATCATCATCATCATCATCACCATCATTATCGTCATCAACATCATCATCATTTTCACCATCATCATCATCATCATCATCATCATCATCATCATCATCATCATCATCATCATCATCATCATCATCATCATCATTATCGTCATCAACATTATCATCATTTTCATCATCATCATCATCATCAATCATGATCATCATCAGCAGCAGCAGCAGCATACGTATTGTCCTTATCATTATACTCATCATATAAACCGTTATCATCATGGACTAAATATGTTTAACCACAGTGTATATGTGACTTATATTACAATCTTGAGCTTACAGCTTAAATATCAATGAGGTCATGGGTTCGAGCATTTTGTCAGAATTTCGACAATTAATGGCGGAAGGACGAATGTTCTGCTCAAGGTCATCCTAAGGGTTTCTTCCACCTGTAAAACAGGATGCCACATTTAACCTGATGTGTATATAAAAAGGGCGTTAACACTCCAAATTTATTACATACAGCCGTTTATGTAAATATAATGGCGACGACCACGTCATACATCTGCTAATCCATCTCAGTACCTACTACTACCTACTTTCTTTCCTATTATTACAGTAGCCTTACATTACATTATGTGGCTAGGTGTAATATGAGCAAAAAAGAGACCAGCGAAGCGCGAACAAAATAATTATATTGGATTTATGCTGTTTACGTTCAGGTGGAAACTGGGATTGATGTAAGAGAGGTAGGTCGACCATTTCTTCCAACCATATTAAACTAATTCTTGTTTTCAGATAAATGTACATGAGATTATAATTTTTATTTTTTGAATAATTATAATCAATATTTTTATGTTAAGATCGTACAGGGTGTAATCAGATTAACGCTTTCATTTGAAATCTGTCCGGTAAAACAATATTGAGAACAAATCAATATAGTAACGTTGCGTGCTGTTATTGATTATGTCCCTGATCGCAGCTATATATATATATAGATCAGGAACGAATGAGATGATTATTTCATAATTGTTCGCTTTCACCTTTTTTTTGTTATTTGCACACTGCATATAACAGGGGGAGAAATGTAACGCGTGAACTAAATATTTTATTTTGTGTATATCAATACATGGATGTGGATGTAATCAATATGTCTCGTGTAAAACATGCGGTGTGGCTTTAAACACGAGTGTATGCCAAAATTGTATTGCTTTTGATACCTCCCATCCCCTCCCACCACTTACACGTGACTCATACAATTCACGCTAGGAATTCTGGTGAAGAAATTTGCAGGTGCAAATCCAAGATTTCAGTGTAAGGGAGGCTGACGGGTGTGTGTGTTTCGGAGGGGGGGGGGATGGGGAGGGGTGGTGGTGGTTGGGGGTGCAAGGCAAAATCTGAATATTTTTCATTTTTGTAGAAACATAGTGGATTTAATGAAATAAGTGAGTTAGATGTTGGTTGGGTGGAGGGGGTGGGGGTTCGGGGAAGCGGTGTACGCCGGTTTTTATTTTCTTCGTTAAACTATGCCGGAACTCTCATTCTTTACACATTTATAAACACGGAACAATCCATGATTTTTATAAGACTTCATCTTGACGTATCCAGTCTGGACATTTATTCTACACCTGTCGTGCAGCAGACGGTGACATTCAGAATTTTCATCATATCGAGAAACAATCTATGTTACGTCACTATGCTTTATTATGTTCATCAAACGTTCGATATATTATTAAATTGCCTGGAGGAAATATTTGCTAAAGCGTTCATATGCACGCAATAGTTTATGCTGATGTATTTTATATATTTCAACGTACTTAATTACAATCCGGTAACATTCATTTTACCTGATAAAAAGTGTTGTTTTTTTTCGTTCGTACATAATTTTACATACAATAACTATGTTGAATATTACTGTCACACGAATTCCAAAGGACAGAGCGTGGTCTTTTGTTAGAATATCGGTACCAGGATCGGAGGGCCGTGAGTTCGATATTCCGTTACGGCTATGCGTAGTGTCCTTGAGCAAGACACATCTCCGAACATGCCGAGTACTGGTCCTACCCAGGCAGACTTCGAGGGTGATTTGTCTAAGTTATAATAACTTGTCTCACAATTGATGTAAAAAATAAGTTTAAACTTAATCTTGGATATGTTGATTTATTTTTACGACAATGTTATTTTTGGTAGGGTGCCATACCGTTTTCCTTGTTTAGTTCTGTTTGATATGTTAGTACCATAATACTCTAGTTGGGAACCGACTAATATAAAACTGAAATACAGTTGAATGGGGTTAACGTCATTTAAACACATAACAGGTTATATATGGCACACATTTTTATTAGTTGAGGAATATATCCATCCCGAGTTGCATGTAAATACATCTAAGTAAAGTCACCGTCCTTCCAGTGTTTGACTCGAACCCACGACCTAAGATGAAAGAGGTGGTGATCGCAGTGAATACGTATTTATTTCAGCTCGATCGGAAAGCAAGGTCCGAGATTATACGAACCCCTCACGAGTCCGCTTCCTGGTAGAAATAAGTGTTGTTTTTAAGTGACGTCGCGTCTTGCTGGGAATCGAACCCGGACTATTCATGCAATACTGCTGAAAATGACGTAAAATAATAAAGTATTAAGATAAGACGATGTTTAATCTAGTTTATGATGTTAAGTTTGGTCTTTTAATAATGGGTTGTTTAATTTTTAAACTAGAGCTGATCTTGACAAAGGAAGTTAATTTTGGATGATGTTGTCCCTGTTGAAAGGTGTTGAACTTATTGAACTGACTTAGGAAACAGTGATAATCTTGGAAGAGGAAGTTGATCTAAGTAAAACAAGTTCATCTGGGTAAATTTTGCTCTTGCTGAAGGATTTAAACCGAAGATTCTACTATTGAAGGGATGCAAAATGAATTACACACTGAAAATTGGACTCACAATTTCATTTTAGGACTCATAGATTTATAGTACAGCGTGCCCAGGTACTCGTACAGGAACAATTATAAATGAAACAGGTCCTTAGCTTAAAGGTATATGTCTAACTTGGACACAAATGTCATAAATAGGTACAGTCGGGGAGGGAAAAAGTTGTTTCCACGAGACGTCGACAAGATATTGGCGTTGCACGGAAACTTTTTGTCGCCAATACGGACTTTATGTGATGGTTTCCTGTTGGTGTAATAAGTACTTTTTTTTTATAAATATACGGTAACGCAAATACAATAGTTAGGCGAAAATACGTTTCAAGTAAACACTATACATTTAGCAATGGCTCTTGTTTTCATAATTACAATCAATTTAACTTCCTATCCCTTGGCTATCAAAAATAAGAAATAACCTATCACCGGTATTTTCCCCAAACGCTCGTAATCTTACGAATATCTTAGCGAGAATAGTTACGAGAAAACAGTAACGAAATTCAGTGATGTACTCGCGTACTCCTACATGTAAGAACTTGCTTAAAGTTAGTAAGTAATATCGTTTTTAGAATTAACAATAACTTTTAGTTAATCAAACGTCCGTAGGAAACGTCATGTTTTGTACAAAAGTCGTAGACTGCAGAAGGTTAGTTTCACAGCCCACTGGGTATATTGCATTTAAAGAACACAAACTGTACATTGCTGTAAACCACTTTAAAGATCCCCAAAAAACAATGCACGCTTGATAAAAATTTAACTTCAGTAAAGTAGACATGAATACAAAGTCAATAAGATGTCTGAATGTGTGTTTTTATTAATAAGTGCAGAAATGACAAGCAGAAGGTATTTTTTTTTACAATTTCATTTGGTTGTTTTAATCTAAATTTACATTCATAAACTTTAAAATTACAAAGATAACATACAAAACATGCTAAAAATGCATGATACACCATCTACACAACATAACATCAAGATTAAAAAAATCCCTACCTACCTACACTATTTTTGTTGGCCATAAAATCGGAAACAAACACATTGTTAGGCCTAAAGTATGTTAATTTCGCTTTTGCTGAAGGATGTTTAACTTGTTAAACGGAAGTTTGCAATTAACCTTGAATAAAAAGAACATAATCGTTATGAACGACACGCATCTTGACAAAGGGAATGCGAATGGGAGGAAATAAGTGTTAGTGAAGGTTTTCTGAGAGGTGGTCAACTTGGCCAGAGGGGTTCGTTTGACTTAATTAGAACAAACTTATTAGAATTAGAATTAACTTGGCTACAGGAGTAAACTGTACTCTTTTTTAAAGGTGGGGGGGGGGGGGGGGTAACTTAAATGAGAGTTAAACTTGGTTATAGGAGTAAATTGTACTCTTTATTAAAGGGGGTTTAACCTAAACGAGAGCTTAACTTGGTCATAGGAGTAAATTGTACTCTTGTTTAAAGGAGGGTGGGGGGGGGGGGGGGGGGGGGGGGGGGTGAGGTTAAGTTAAATGAGAGTTAAACTTGGTCATAGGAGTACTCTTTTTTACATGGGGTTGAACCTTAACGAGAGCTTAACTTGATCGGAGTAGTTAATTGTATTCTTGTTGAAGGACATTTAACTTGGTAATAGGGTTAGGTTAAGTGTACTCTTTGTGAAGAGCGTTTATGTTAAACGAGAGCCAAACTTGGTCATAGGAGTAAATTATACTCGTTTTTAAAGTGGGTTTAACTTAAACGAGAGCTTAACTCGGTCGGAGAAGCTAATTGTATTCTAGTCGAAGGACGTTAAAGTTAAACAAGAACTAAATTTGGTCGGAGTAGTAAGGTGTACTCTTTATGAAGGGCATTTAAGTTAAACAAGAACTAAACTTAGTAATAGGGGTTATGTTAAGTGTACTCTCTAGTGAAAAGCGTTTAACTTAAACGAAAGCTAAACTTGGTCGGAGTAGTTAATTGTTTTCATGTTTAAGGGCGTTTAAGTTAAACGAGAACTTAACTTAGTCATGGGGGTTATTTGTACTCTTTGTGGAGGTCGTTTAAGTTAAACGAGAACTTAACTTAGTCGGAGTAGTAACATGTACTCTTTGTGAAGGACGTTTAAGTTAAACGAGAACTAAACTTGGTCGGAGTAGTAATGTGTACTCTTTGTGAAGGACGTTTAAGTTAAACGAGAACTAAACTTGGTCGGAGTAGTAAGGTGTACTCTTTATGAAGGACGTTTAAGTTAAACGAGAACTAAACTTGGCTATGGGAGTTGGCTGTACTCTTGTTGAAGGGCGTTTAACTTAAACGAGAACTAAACTTGATCGGAGTAGTAAGGTGTACTCTTTGTGAAGTCATTTAAGTTTAACGAGAACTAAACTTGGTCATGGGAGTTGGCTGTTCTCTTGTTGAAGGGCGTTTAACTTAAACGAGAACTAAACTTGGTCAGAGTAGTAAGGTGTACTCTTTATGAAGGGCATTTAAGTTAAACGATTACTAAACTTGGTCATGGGAGTTGGTTGTTCTCTTGTTGAAGGACGTTTAACTTAAACGAGAGCTAAACTTGGTCACAGTTGAAAGGTGTACTCTTTTTGAAGGCGTTAATGTTAAATATATTTAAACTTGGTTAGAAGAGTTTGTCGGTGGGCGTTAATCTTAAATGTGATGAAATGCATTTAACGTAAACGAGAGTAAAACCAGTTAATCTCGCTAAAGGTAGCTAAACTTGGTCGTCTTGCTTATCTTATACATGATGAATACAATTAACTATAAACATGTTGAAAGCTATTTAATTTGTTGAGCGAAACTAAATTGTAACTAAATTGTTTATCATTCTTCATTATTTGAAAAGTATTTTAAGAAAATAGTGACTAAATCTAAATATAATATTATAAAGAATTTCAAACATCTAAATCTCTATTCATTTTGGGACCGTAGCGTACTTGTATCGTTTTCCGTATCATTTCATTACTATGGTTATGATATTTACACGATTACAAAAGTGTCGACGCCTCGTCTCTAAACAACATCATTGAATCATAACGTATACACGCTTTACTGATTTTTTTCAATTATACTTAAGACCGCATTTACGAGTACGTATTCAAGATATAAAAAAACCCACACCATATATAAAACTTACTTAGTGAGCAAAACAAATACTGCGATAATATTGTTTTGTAGGCAGATTATTCAATTGTTTATTTATTTTAGACAAAAAATTGTATATGAAAATATAACAACAGTAAACAACTGCTACCAGACATTGTGGGATTGAGCGTGTCATGAAAATAACAATATGATAAACATCAACATCAACATCATCATAATCATCATCATTATCATCATCATCATCATCATCGTTATTATCATCAAAATCATCATCTTCATCATCATCCTCAACTTCATAATCATAAATAATAATAATCATTATTATCATTAGTATTATCACAATTATCATCATCATCAACATCACAACCATCATCATCATCATCATCAAAATCATCATCATCATCATAATCATAACCATAATTATAATTATCACAATCATCATCATCATCACCATCATCATCGTAACCATCATCAGCATCATCATTATCATCATCATCATCAACATCAACAACAATAACATAAAAAACAACATCATCTTCAACGACACCTGCACTTACATCACACATACAACCAACAACATAACCAATATCAACAAAAAAAGAACGACAATATTAACACCAGAAACAACATAAACAAAAGCAGCAATAGCAGCAGCAACCCCTTAACAACAGCAGTTGCGTTATGACCTGCAGAATTATATAGACAACAAAAGATAAACCATTTATTATACTATAACCTACATAATGTACGGAGAACTTTAAACATAAATATGCTTATAAAGTACATCATATAACTCTCAAGTTTGTTTTGCATAAACATCCAATTTAGATGAACATATTAAAATCGCCCACGATCTTACCATGTCCTAAATATAAACCAACCATGACAGCTTAAATAAGAGAGATATATATCATATGGTATAAAGAGAATTGCTATTTTACAGGCATCGCTGCTGAAGACGACAAACAAGTATCAGAAGCTGCCGTTGTTGCTTTGGCCGTTGTTTTTGGATTCCTTGCTAGCATCAGTTTGTTGGTCGCTGTCCGCTATTGTTGTAGGTCTGTTCATATCATCATTTCCACCCATGTCTTTGATACCTCTAAGTTTGCATATATGTCAGTTATAAATATTTAAAAAGGTCGTCATATTTTGTCTGTTCTTCTCTGTCCCGTGTGATTATTACTGATAGTAGTTATTATGTCTAACACATACGAGTATCTGTAGGATGTGAGCTAGAGTTGGCCAGTGTTGTGACAGTATTTCACAACGGCATATCTGTAATGTTCGATAACTAAAGTACAGTTTACAGTGATCAATTGTTCTAAGAACTGTTATTTTAACGCCACGGTAAGATGAATTTTCAGTTCCTGGTAGTTGGCTTTTTATACACCCAGAATAACAGTTTCCTGGCAATAGTAACAAAATGTCATTCTTTTTCTACAAACCATTTAACTGGATATGAAAACTATGACATTTTTTTTAACCCAGAGGTTAATATATTCTTAATTAAGTGTATTAGTTGTAGACTACAACCTTCAAGTTAAAAACAAAATATATCTTCAGAGACACAACACTTCAAGTTGGTTTAAAACAAATAAAAACGTAGTTATTTTACTGCCGTAAAAACAGTAGTCAGCTATAATTAAATGAATTTTAAGTTGTAGTTTTAGATGTCAATTAATTCCGTTATGCATCTAAATCAAAGCCACATGTGTAAAAAAATAAACTATTTTATTTCTCTAGAAACTACCGGATTAAAAACCAACTAACACGGGAAAAACAGCTTGAAGAAATCGGCAACATAATTCAAGAACATTACAGTGAATCTAACATAAACAACCCCGGCTTACCTCCAGATATGGTTTTGAATGGATACACGGGCGGTGGAACAACACCCGACAAAGTACAGAGATATGGAGGTAACGAAGTTAAATGGTGTTTCACAGCAGGAATAATAATCAGAAGCGTATCTGTATAACCCTTTTTTCTATATAAACCCTAAAGTATTCGTACTTTATCTAGAATACAATGCGCTTAAGAAAGTTTAAGAATTCAACCATGCGCCACCTCGACTGACAAACATTTCACTTATTGATGCATATCATTATGACTTTGTCAATTTAAGTTTTCGTTTTTCTGTCCTTTTCAAATCTTATTTTCCACTTGAATAACATTGAATGTAGCATAAGAGAACCTAAATGAATATGTAACCTCGCGAATACCGGTGTAAATTGCTATGAGAGAGAGAGAGAGAGAGAGAGAGAGAAAGAAAGAGAGAGAGAGAGAGAGAGAGAGAGAGAGAGTAATGAGCGAGTAATGATAGCATGACGAATATGGAGACACAGACTTACGAGTACAATTATGTGGTTACTTAATTAAAATGTATGTCCATTATAGACGTTACTGTTAAACTGATTAATTTCTACCTCAACCCATGACACACCTATGATCCAAAATGAAGCCTGAATCATGAAGTCAGTAAATATGGAATGTGATAGGTTAACGCCGTTACATCAAGCAACATTAAACATTTTGATTCCATAACAACTTGAAAATAACATAAGCACCACTGGACTTTTCGGCGAACGAAGTGAAGAACATTTTGTCTCATGTAACACTTAAACACATACTATGTTACATTGCAATTTATTACAGAAAACTGAAATACTGTGATTAAACAACTAAACATAGCCATGTCTTATAAGCATGCTAATAAATAGTATGATATATAAGATGAAAACAATATTCATCATCGTCTAATTGCAAATGCAACGAAGCGTTATACCTGACACACAGCTACGGGTGAATTGCCAATCAAGATAAGTTAGCATAAATTGAGATGCAGAACTTATACAATTCAATAGGTTATTTAAGACAGCTTAAATGGCCCCAGGGATGTAAAATTGCACATATATTTACTGAGGGTGTTTTATAAGCATTACCGAAAATAACACTAGTATCAATTTTGTTAGCATTAACCCGATTTTTAAATCCTCAGATAAAATAACCTTTTTTATTATAACCCTTAACCTATAGATTGGAAACTTTCGCATCCTGCAACGACAGTATACACCAGCAAGCAACCCGCCAACAACAATTACGTGATCCACAAACGCACACGCTCAATATCACCATCACGGTCCCCTCGGTCTCCCAGATACGAACGCGGACGCTCAACACAGCGACAGTTTGTGTACACCTTGCCCAGGTCTACAATCAAAGAGAGGGAGCCAGTGAAAGCTGTTCAGGTATCTCAAAATGAAACTGCAGTTGCATGTTTGGGCTGAAAAATGAGATAAAGATCATAAATGGAACAAGAAAGAATATTTCACTCATGATATTTCTGACGCATGTAACTCTCATTTTATGTATCTAATTGAGCCACACCGTGTGACCCGACACTGTCGTTCCAGCAACACATATGATCTAAACAAATTAGACTTATGGTATAACTAAAAAAACAATAGGAACTATTTTAAGCATATGCTTACAGAAAGTAGATTACTATATAAATGATGAACTAAACGTCCGTCTTTCTCATATAGACTGATGTTTTTAATTGAACACATGGGGAGCTGAACATATGCTAAAAGTTAAGGCCCACATGCAAGGTACATGTAGGTATCTGCATGGTTTGAAGGCGAAATAACTCACCAAGAGATGTTCGGCATCTATAGGGAGGGTAAACTGTGTCTTAAATATGTTTAAGGTGGGTTGTTAAAATTCGGTAAGACAATTAGCGCCAATAACAAAAATTATCTTTAGCAGGAGTTCATGACATTTTGAATAAAACCTAAAAGTAAGAACGATAAATGCAAGATGGCCACCGGATTTGTTGACAATTGAGTAAAGTTATGCCAAACCACTTCCCAAACTATATCCATTGTACAAAAAAAGGCTTATGTTATACTGGTGATGAGAGATAGGTTAATTTTTTAACTAAAAACAAAATCGAATTTTGACTGAGAAAAATGTGACCCGTTCAGATATTTCTAAACGAAGTTTAAGTAAAAGAAGGTATTTTATGCAATATTCATCCCCAATAATGACCAAGTTATACAAACGGTGGTATTATTAGGTAGAACAGTGACATGTAAGTATTTTAAAAACGGCAAACTGAAAAAACTTGACAAACTACTACAAACGCCGTAGTCCCACAACATGTATAAAGTACGCTGTTCTTTTCAATGTCAATGTACCCACTCACAAAGCACGTATTGTGACTGAGATTTTACAGAATGTAAATTCATTTTCTAGTCAACCCTATTATTCTCGAACTATAGCCGTCTTGTCACTTTTCTCTCTTCCCAAAACTTAAATACTAATTATAAGACTTGTCGAGAGACTGCAGACAACTTGCTATCGTGTTTACTAGCCAAATTAAGAAAGTCCAACGTTTATCTAAATTAAATATTGATGATACGAAATATACATTGTAAGTAAACTGCATTGACATGAACACATTTACATTTAAATTTAATCTAAGGCTTTGCTTTATTTTCCTCTGAAGCCAAGGTCGAGATCGGTCCCAGCTCACCGACCTGCAACTACATACATGAGAAGAGTAGACCCAGCTAACTTGTATACACAGGCACACTTTTTAGCCATTAAAAAACCATTTGGCAAAAATAAGTACCTGCTGCCGCCAACAATGTTGTACCAGAGAGTAGTGGAACAACCTGCGAGGCAGATAATTACCGTGCCAAGGCCACAACCTCTCCCGCCGCCGCCACAACCGCGACACCAAGTACAGCAAAGTGAAGTTTATCATGTTCGCTATGAAGCGCCCCCAAATACCACTGTTCAAAGGGGAAACTTCGACTATGAAGGCCAAAACATAAGTGTAAATCATCATCACAGCTATGACAGCCATGTGGTACACCAAAACCAGCAAAGCCACGAAGGTCAAACTATCTACTTAAATAGAGAGCCCAGCTACGAGGGTAAATGCATGTTTCTTTATTCAAGTCAAGTTTGAAAAATATTAAAAGCTAACATGCTTTATTCACTCATGCTTTTTGCATTCATACGTAATATTGAATATAGACGTATGTTTTTTAGCTCCAACAATAATACTTGAAACATATGTTGTCAGTGCAAAAACGTTTTTGTTAATTAATTGTTTATTCTTACAAAAACAATCTTACCTTACGTGCAAAATGGCGTTACGGTTGTGGCTTACAAAAGAAGAGTTTTATTGCTCGTGTTTTATAATAAATTGATCGAAATGTTTTATATATAATAATTTGTTTAAAGGATATATATATATATATATATATATATATATATATATATATATATATATATATACATCCTTTATATATATATATCCCGTGCCACATAATTAATTTAAAGTAGAGTTTTATAACACATGTCATATATTTAATTTAAAGGAGAGATTCATATCAAGTGTCGCATAATTAATTTAAAGGAAGAGATTTATATCACATGTCATATATTTGATTTAAAGGAGAGATTCATATCAAGTGTCACATAATTAATTTAAAGGAAAGATTTATATCACGTGTCATATAATTGATTTAAAGGAGAGATTCATATCAAGTGTCACATAATTAATTTAAAGGAGAGATTTATATCACGTGTCATATTATTTATTTAATGGAGAGTTTTATATAATGTGACTTTAAATATATTGAAAGCAGAGTCTAATCTCGTCTTTTATACTTAATATAAAGAAGAGTGTTATATCTCGTGTTTTATAATTGGTTTAAAGATGAGTTTTATAACACGTGTCATATAATTAATTTAAAGGAAAGATTTATATCACGTATCATACAACTTATTTAAAGGATAGTTTTATATCACGTGTCTTATAATTAATTGAAAGGAAAGTCTTATATCTCGTCTTGTATAGTTAATATAAAGAAAAGTGTTATATCTCGTGTTTAGTAATTAATTTAACGAAGAGTGTTACATCTCGTGTTTAATAATTAATTTAAAGAAGAGTGTTATATCTCGTGTTTAATAATTATTTTAACGAAGAGTTTTATACCTTGTATTTTAAAATTGATTTAAAGGAGAGATTTATATCACGTGCCACATAATAAGTTTTATATCTTGTGGTTTATAAGTAATACTCTTATCTCCTCAGCACTGAGGAAGGTTAATGACCATTATAGATGATGCTAGACAATTATATGTACGTAACCTTGACAAATTGATTGCCCCAAAACAGAGCGAAGGAAATGTGTTATTTGATTAAAATGTGTATAGACTGGATAGAGGGACACAAAAACACGAAACATGATATGCATGGGTAATTTAGTATATACTATATATAACTGTAAGAGCAAATTATTTGAATGTCCATAACAATGTGGCACAGGAAAAAGAAGTTAATGACACTAAAGAAGAGTATGTAAATGTCATTTGCGATGATAAAACAAATGTTCTTTACAATGGTACAACAGAAGATGTACGGATAGTGATATTTATAAATAGTATAAGGGTAAAACTGAATACTCATTACCGTGGTTCTAAGAAATGTAAGAAAATGTCATTACAATGAAACATAGGAAATAATTGGACTAGTCATTAAATTGATACAGTAGAAACGTTTGTCAATTCTCAAAACAATGGTGCGCAAATAATATTTTAAACGTTCTTTACAATGGTACATGCAGTATAATTTGCATGTGTATTAAAATGGTGTAAACCACTCATTATAATGGTACATGGAGTATAATTTGCATATGTACTACAATGGTGTGGACTACTCATTATAATGGTACATGGAGTATAATTTGCATATGTACTGCAATGGTGTAGACTACTCATTATAATGGTACATGAAACATAATTTACATGTGTATTACAATGGTGTATACTACTCATTATACTGGTACATGGAGTATAATTTGCATATGTATTACAATGGTGTAGACTACTCATTATAATGGTACATGGAGAATAATTTGCATATGTACTGTAATGGTGTAGACTACTCATTATAATGGTACATGGAGTATAATTTGCATATGTACTACAATGGTGTATACTACTCATTATAATGGTTGCATTTGTACTACAATGGTGTAGACTACTCATTATAATGGTACATGGAGTATAATTTGCATATGTACTGCAATGGTGTAGACTACTTATTATAATGGTACATGACGCATAATTTACATGTGTAATACAATGGTGTATACTACTCATTATACTAGTACATGGAGTATAACTTGCATATGTACTACAATGGTGTAGACTACTCATTATAATGGTACATGGAGTATAATTTGCATATGTAATACAATGGTGTGGACTACTCATTATAATGGTACATAGAGTATAATTTGCATATATACTACAATGGTGTATGATTCTCATTATAATGGTACATGGAGTATAATTTGCATGTGTATTACAATGGGGTATAGTACTCATGATAATGTACGTGGAGTATAATTTGCTTGTGTATTACGCTGGTGTATAATACTCATTTTAATAGTACATGAAGTATAATACTCAATTAAGTGGTACATGAAGCATAATTTGCATATGTATTACAATGGTGGAGACAACTCATTATACTGGTATATGGAGTATTATTTGCATATGTATTACAATGGTGTATAAAACTAATTATATGGTACATGGAGTATAATTTGCATATGTATTACATTGGTGTATAATACTCATTATAATGGTACATGGAGTATAATACTCATTATAATGGTACATGAATCATAATTTGCATATGTATTACAATGGTGTAGATTACTCATTATACTGGTACATAGAGTATAATTTGCATATGTATTACAATAGTGTATATTACTCATTATAATGGTACATGGAGTATAATTTGCATGTTTATTACAATGGTGTATAATACTCATTATAATGGTACATGGAGTATAATACTCATTATAGTGGTACATGAAGCATAATTTACATGTGTATTACAATGGTTTATACTACTCATTATACTGGTACATGGAGTAAAATTTGCATGTGTATTACAATGGTGTATACTACTCATTATACTGGTACATGGAGTATAATTTGCATATGTACTACAATGGTGTAGACTACTCATTATAATGGTACATGGAGTACAATTTGCATATGTATTACAATGGTGTATAATACTCATTGTAATGGTACATGGAGTATAATTTGCATATGTATTACAATGGTGTATAATACTCATAATAGTGAAACATGGTGTATACTACTCATTATAGTGAAACATTGTGTATAATACTCATTGTAATGGTACACTAGGGAAATGTCTGAGTGTTTCTTTAATTTGCATGACCATAAGACACATTCTATGATAAATTCAAAATTCAGACGTAACATAACACAGTTTCTAAAATAAGTTAAGTAAAATCTTTCCAAGAATTCGGATGTGAGTAAACTTATTTTCTTATGTAATACATTATATAAGTCAAACCATTTTTACAAGATACTAAGACCCGAGAGCTTTTTAGTTATTGTGATGTTTCTATTTATTCCAGATCAGTCCCACAGACGGTTCCAGCAAAACTCAACCGGTGCCACGCGCGTAGATTCCTATCCAATCAAATTGACGAACTACAAGCCCAAAGTAATCCAATCATATCAGCAACACGCAGACGAAAATGCTCACGTCTGGTCCGACAGGCTCTATGGTACTATTTCATCATAATTTGATTGAAGGAACTGATACTTTTAATTAAGGATGCATAGTTTAAAATGTTATTTAATTTTTTTCTAGTGTCAACACAACTTATATTATTAATTACATTAATGTTTAAAAAATATATATTATACATATTTACGTATATAGTTCGTATTTGAGAGAAAAAAAACGACTTCAAAGGGAGGCAACTTAACAATTTCGGCAGAATGATCTGTGGCTCTACAAAATACCAACATTCTTTAGTATAAAATGAAACGATATAATGTAAACAAAGGTACTACTAGACCTGATTATAGTTTGTATATCAAAATTGAATTAAAAGTAAAATATCCCATTACAAGTATTGTGTTGGAAGTTAACTATAACATGTAAACGGATTTGTTTAAATAATCATTTTCATATAGATGAATAAACATTTTATGACAAATTAACAAAGAATAATAGAAACAAATATTCACTGTTAAATACTAACATTATTTGTCAACCTTGTGTTTATAAATAATAGTTGAAGCACTAAATATCTTGTATTGCTTTTATTCTCGACTTTTAAATACTGACCAAAATCATTCAATTTGTCATACGTTCTAAGCAAGGTTATAAAATAAGGTTCAGTAATATGTATTAATAATATTTATTTTCTTTACAGATTCAGATACAGGACCAGCAGTGTGGTATGTTATCCTTTCTAATAATAAAATATGTTTCTTGTTTAATTATGCATAATCACCAAAACACAACCAAAATCAACACGTTCATAACTATATCATCGCTGTGTAGGAACTTTCAAACATAGTGCACTGTAATGTTCGCGACATACCGTTTACATGATTTTATTAAACGTGTTTTTTTCTTTCTTTTTATTTCAGGTCTTCGGACGACATACATGTTAACGTAAGTAAACACTACCAATTGTTTCGTACAACTTCATTTATTTCAGCAGCTGTATAAATTATAACAATATATTAATGATATTTATACAATGTAAGTTGCATAGTTAATTATACTAAGACACACACCTGTCATTTGGATGTTTAATTATTTAATGTTCACTTTTCCGCTTGAACTGAATTTGCTACCCCACCCCCTATTGCTCTATTTATCATTTAAATATAACGATGAGATTTTGGCTTATTTTTGTCATTATTCCGATGTCGTATCGTCGCATGGCTCTATCAAGTACACATCACACGGCACTTATAATGAATTACACTTCTTACATGAAGTATTCACCTTAACCTGAAGTGCTCTTGGCTTTTATCAAAGAGATACTTCGCCGTCCAAGAGAACATCAACCGATTCAAACAGAACATATTGATGTAATACTTAGATAAATATAGATATCAATAGATATAACAGCAAATCAATGTTTCCTCTTTTCATTACCGTAAAATGCATTTTAATACCATATTTAGTTTGAGTATTATTTTTATAAAAATATCATGTGCAGATAATATGATTTCCTGAATTGAGTCGTATATTCAAAGAGTACATATGCTTTTATTTGTATGCCTGTAGCATGCAATTAACAAGTTATTGTATAATTGAAGTACGACTGTAATATATTGATCAGCAATGACCTTAAATGCATGTATAACTTTAAAAACGCAATGCATTCAGTTACACAGGCGTTATGAATTCACTTACAGGCACGGCATTATCAGAATGAGGATTACGACTCTGGTGAAGTTGTCCGTATTGATGGGTATCAGACAAAGGTCATAACTGCATCAAACCTTAAACAGGACGCAAAGGGGGACGCTTACACAATCGTGGATTATGTTGACCCTCCTAATGGTGAAAAGCGACACAGCAAGGCCATTGATCCTGACACACCCTTGTCCACGTCTACACCCCGGTTCCCCACGCAGGAAATACAACAACTTGACAGTGTGCTGAATGCTTCGTCGTCGTCATCTTCTTCTTCGTCGTCGTCGTCATCCAGCAGTGACGCCGAAAACGAAAATCACAGACAGAGAAAACCATCGGACTAACATTCATGGTATTCTGTAGTTCAAAGGAACAAGTCAACTACATAGAGCCGAATAACTTACACCCATATTAATGCGTATGCTAGCTATTATAGTGTGTATTAAATGTTTTGCAATATGTAAATAATCAAAGTGTTCGTCATATACGTCATATTGATTATAACTCAAATGAACAGCATGACATTATATGAGTCGCAAGATTGCTTACCCCTCAACTTTAAGGTCGTTAGATCAAGTCCATCTTGCTCCAAAAACTTTAAATGACACGTTTGCACGTTACTTGCGGAAGGACGGTGGTTCAACTCAGATTCATTCTGAGGTCTTCCTCCACCAATAAAACAAATTGGATATGCCATATATAACCTGAAATGTGTTTAAAATGGCGTTAAATCCATTCAAAAATAAATATATTACCTTTTCCGATTGATTGAAAAATAATATACTAGTTGTGTAACAACACAATGTTAAATATAACTACAAAACGAGAGCATTTTACCTGACGCAGAATATTCCAAAACAAATGTAGTGAAGCTGGTTTTGGAACCTTTAAAATGAGTGGGAGCTTGTTTACAAACCATTGGCGTTAAGTTAACATAGCAGATGTCCAATATAGTGCAAGTGTAAACTAAGGAGATACATTTAGATAAATACAGCATATGTTTATATATGTTATATACATTAGTTTAAAAGTGCGCGGAACACTAGGGCAGATATACGTTACCAACGTTTACACACGTTTACTGTTAACAACCATAAGGCGGAAGATATAGTGAAAACAACTGCCATATATATAGGAACCTGATGACGTGCAATAATACACAGTTATTGCCCGATGACGAGGTCAATATCCAAATGCATGAACCTGATTTATGTGGTATTCACCGCAGCTGTCCCGTAGATCAGGAATATGTATTTGGATATCGACCGATATCATCAGACAGTAAGTGTATTGTCATTATGACTTATATATATATATAATAATAATATCTGTTGTATTGCTTAAAAAAAATTTTTTATAAATTAAGATGACGTTGACGTTTACATAAAGTTATAAGTAATTGGCGATCTGTAAGTACTATTGATTGGCAATTTTTGACACCCTACTACGTCTGTTTTGATCACTCTCATTTTTCTAGTTGAATATCACTGGACACGTGATTAGTAATGGACCAATTGTTACAAAAGAAATTTATATTAAAAGCCATATGCTACATACCCGTTATGTAATTTATTAGATTCGCAATTAAACATCAAAGCTTAAACATAAAGTTGTCACCTTGTCAGCTCATTATACTTTCAAAGACAAGTCGTTTAACTACATCAATAAATATAATTATCATAATTTTATAAACATATCAACAAAGTGGCATAATCATATATGTTTAAAATATCATCATTCTAAAATCTTGTAATATTATTTATGTGCTGAAATGAGATTCAGACTACGTGTCATAAAAGACATTTCCTTTATTCATTATCTGTGATTATTAGTAATAACATTTCAATTCTAAGTGTTTATGATTGATACAAACACCCATGTCAGCCTCATCTGTATTTCCGGGCTAATTCTCTTCAATTCAATAAATGATTATACTATTTTGTATAGATAATATGCTATAATTACTATGCTGTAATCTGTGTTTAACAATCAAAAATCGTGTTTGATTATGTTAAGTTGGAGTTTGGATATATAGCTTAAATATTCCATGTGCTCGGTTTCTTGCTTGAATAGCACCAGGTCCTGTAGATCAAATTATTCCTTTATCTGATGTCAGTAAGTCTATTGTATGTGGTATTTGTTTGGACTATGTATTATGCTATTATAAATTTAGTATTTTATAAATCTGCTTATGTACATCACGTGATAACTAGTCTGTGATGACTGGCCCCTGTTTCACGAACAGTGTCAATTTCTTTGCCGATCTCATATCTAAGATACTTCAAAAGCAGGCAGATTAAGTTCCCTCAAAATATGTTGCAGTGAGTGTGTTGTTGAACTTTTCAACCCAAATTTTGAAATAGAGTTCCTACTTTACTTAAGATGAGAATATTCATAAAACGAAATCATTGAGAAATTTCACTTTTTCGAAAATCTGAGGCAGCGTATAGTCTATACTCAAGTTGAGATATTTTGTGTAACTGCTTGAAGGTAAGAGTAACGTTTATTATAAATATATATATATCTAGTATAACTGAGTGTTACTTTGTTTCTGGATGCTAATATGTTGGGAGCTCAATACTGCAGATAATGTCAAACCTTGCCGTTTATCAACGCTATGAAATGTTTACTAAATACTTATATACCTGTTTGATGTGTGTTGAAAACTTACTTTCATACAACTGTTATATTTTCATGTTATAACTAATCCCTTTAAAACATGTATTTCCTCTGTATTTAAACGGTTTATATTGTACACTTTAAATACTATTTTTATATATTAAACGTTGGTTAACTTCACACAATATATATATGCTAATGTTAATGTCGATTATATACAATCATATTTAATGATGAATAAACAGATAAATTTCCACGAGGCTAATGTTTGTATATATATTACAAAGTTCTTCCTTTACACGTTCTATTACTGGATATTTCAATACACAATAAGCATGTACAGTCAAACCTGTGTAAGTGGTCACCTCTATTAATCAGCCACTTGTCTTACATAGCCGCATTTGCTGATCCCATTTTTATGCTTTCGGAGCAACCACCTGCCTTAAAAGGCCACTTTTGCTCCTTCCCTTGACTGGCTGCTTAAGACAGGTTTGACTGTATCTTATTTACATATTGCATGTTTCTAAACGAATAATTATACTGACCACTGATAATGCTTCTAAAGTATCTCAAGTAAACTGTGTAATGACATTGTTTTATATACATGTAGTGGTACTAGTAGCTTTCTGTACTGATAATAATGCTTCACGTCAGTCAGAATAGCTATTGCATGCATCCCGTGGGGTTGACATGTTTATGTTTTGCGATGAAAGGCTAGTGTTCCTTTCACTATTGACGCTATGGTTAAATTTTGTCGAGAGTAAATATACCGATTGTTGAAAAAGACAATGCTGTGATTGTATTCTCACTAGCCAATAAACACGTTTACTCGGAATCACTTGATTACATTAAACCACCCACTGACGTGTTGAAACTCGATGTGACCTTGTTTAATCGCATACAATACACGACATCTGTTTCATAGCTCGACAGCGGTCACATGTACATGTACACAACATTTTTCTTGATAGAAAGAGAGAGAAAACACGTTTACAATATGTTATGATACAGCAACTTATGACCGATGCAAGGGAGATTATCCCAGTTGGTTTCTTATTGATGTTGCAATGACTTTATATCCATTAAAAGTGTTCACACACAGAAATACTAGAATAAGCTCCCTTGTATGTATTTTAAAATAATTGCAATTCCATGTTGTATCAGCAGTTGCATCAATATAATATGTTCCAACACATTTTAGTTCACCATCCAATCTTCGAATGTATTAAATCCAGTCACCCAATTGCACATCTTTGAAACTATTTTTTCTTTTTTTGGAATAATGAAGCAAAAGAAATACACATTTAAGTTCACTGTTTTATTAAAACATATGCTTTATGAAAATAAATAATATCTATAATATAAAACCTTATTATTATTAATATATTTCAATGTCTAATTTTAAAAGTTCTTGTTATCATTATCACTACTGACAATTGTGGTTATGACACATGTTCTGTAAACAAATGCATGAACTGGAAATAACTGACACGATTTTTGAGTGTTTCAGATGAAATCACAAACATTGAAACCAGGGAATTCTTCAGACTATGTCATCAACATTAATATTTATTGGAACAGAATGATTAAACCAGCGAGTTCTTCAGACAATATCATAAACATTGAGATTTAATGGAAAGTACCGATGAAACCAGGGAGTTCTTCAGACTGTGTCATTAACATTGATATTTATTGGAAAGGTACGATGAAACCAGAGAGTTCTTCAGATAATGTCATAAACATTGATATTTACTGGAAAGGACCGATGAAGACAGAGAGTTCTTCCGACTATGTTACAAACATTGAGATTTACTTGAAAGACCGATGAAATTAGGGAGTTCTTCAAACTATGTCATAAACATTGAGATTTACTGGAAATGATCGATGAAACCAGGGAGTTCTTCAGACTATGTCATAAACATTTAGATTTACTGGAAAGGACCGATATATTCACGAGTGCTTCAAATAATACCATAGGTAATAACATTTGCTAGAAAGAACTGATACAATCCCAGAATGCTTCAGATGATATAGTAAAAAATTGAAATTAACAGGAAATCACTGATATAACCCGGTAATGCGTCAGATGATATAATAAACATTGAGATTAACAAAAAAAAAAATGATATAACCCAGAAATGCGTCAGATGAAATCATACATACTGAGATTCTCAGGAAAGAATTGATAAAACCGGTTGGACTTCAGAGGCTATTTTATACATTGGTGCATATGTGTTACTCCTATTTTGCGGACTATGTCATACTGTCACGACTAGCTCTCTAGGAACTGGCGCTATAAACACACTCCAACGTAGGCAAACAAAGTCAAATCAAACATATCACGTAGTAATAAAAATATATCTATTTTTATATCTTTTTTCTAAATATTGTCCTATACTATGTAAGTTAAAAGAAAAAACAAACAACTATAACCAAACTATTTAACAAAACATAATAAATAGACTTTTGTCAACACATGAACGTCTTGATTCAAACATTTTTTATACACGAATGTTAATCATTTTATAATCATAAAACACCATTTTCTCAAATATCTGCATCAAAGAACGAACTAAGGATTTTAGTTAATTCATTTTCAAATATAGTGTATTGTTTAATCCTGATAGTGTATAAGTTATAACGTAAGTGTATTTATTCTAAACGTTATGTTTTTATATATACTTTATATATATTGTAATAAAAATAAATTTTGTATAGTCGACAAATATGAATTGGTAACGATTTCCATTTCCATTTAGTACACATGTACACGTTCTTTCAATATAAACCATATACAATAAATAGAGCAAGGATTACCACATGGGCGCTGTTCAAGGTAAAACACCCTTGTGATAGTATTACTTAATCAACATTACTAAACTTCAACTCAAATAATTTGAATCTGAAGACATTTTGTGCATTATATATCTACAATAAAAATTAATCACAGAAAAATGTAAAAACACTGACACACTCGTAGTTTATAGCATAAAACTTTGTTTTCTTATCTACATTTTAGCATTGTATATAGCTTTTATCAAATTGATTTTATTTTCTTGAAATAAAATATTCGATTACACTGTGTCATTTTGAACTGGTAAATCCAATTCTACTTGAAAATGAATGAAACTAGAAACTAACTGAATGGCTGTTCAGAGAAGAATTAATCTTTATTAAAATATTTCGAACTGAAGATTTTTGAAAAAAAGTTAATAAACTATCCTAGTATGTTATCAAAAGACAAACGACAACCAGCTGACATTGTTCGTCTCGAACTCTGTTTCAATATGTCGCTGTCTCTTTCTCTTATAGATGTATCTGTCTTAATATATCTACACAATGAAAGAACTATAATCACTTTATACAAGTTGTAGCAGCTGACATACGCAACTCCCATCGAAAATGTCCGATGATATAATCAAACACATTTTGAATAAATATAAACACGTATTTCTACAAAAGAAGTACAGCCCTATTCTTCTTCAGCATTATCGTTAGGTATTTGAAGCCTCAATGCTGGATCTGATTTTTTATCATAACTTCTTTGTGACCGCTTTACTTTTGATTTGTCCGTTGAGTCAAAGAATTCTGGATTCATTCCCATGTTATATTCCTTTGTTCCATCGAATATCTCGGGCTCCTTGTTTTTGTTTCTTCGCCTAGACCTCTTCTTCTTTCTCCCCTCTGTTGTTTCTGTTGCAGAGTCTCTTAGAGGCAGAGGAGGTAATTGCCCAGCTTTACCGTTTGGTGTAGGTAGGAAATCATCTGTTCCAATGCCAAGAGTAGCCTTACCATTGAAGACTAACCTTTCATTGGATTGACACCTTGTATTATAGTCATCTGATCGATCCGTATGTATGTCTTCCTCTTCTGTCTGTGGTTCAGATTTGTCATGTTCTGGACCTACGGTCATCTTTCTCTGCTTTCTTTTTATAACGACCATGATCACGATTATAGCTACAATGACTAACAACAAAGCCACACCAAGAATAATGACCGGAATCAAAAGGTCTGTGTTACCGTTATCCTTTAGTTTAGATTCACCAATGTCTGGGTAGTTTGTGTCATTTCGAAAGGGCAATCTTTCTTTCACTCCAATTGTGAGAATAGCAATCGCTGACAAGTCCTTAGTGATGTTCTTACGAACCTTAATATTATAAGAAAAACATATTTCATACAATATTCAACATAAGAAAACTAATACTCAACAGGAGACACATAATTCAAATGATGTCACCATCAAAGTCGCGATAACACAATCAAACCCAAAATATGCCAATACCGATAACGAATACAAAATAAAACTAACTTTTTAAAACTGACAGTCTTAAACAGTTTTGAATTAGAGCTTACCAATGATATTTTTACACTAGATCCAATAAATGAAACCTATCATATATATTTCAAAGAGATCTAGAAGCTTTTTGTTATCAAACTCAATTTACTAACTATAAAATATTTTTCAAATAAAATGTCACAAATACAAGCGTATATATAACTTGGTGTAGCATGAGTATACAAGTTTAAATCATGACCAAGGGAAGTAACTCAGTCAGCAACGGATACATCTTACTGACAAAGATGACATACTCTTTCACAGATAGCAGGTCTGTATTAAATTCAAAATTGTCCGATACATGTAACAAACTTACCTTGACAACGATTCTAAACTCTTTGTCAGACAAACCCGACTCTTGCACAGACATGAGCTGGGTTACATTACCATTATTTTCATCAATACTAAACAGACGATACTCGTTCCCTGTAATATTATGATAATACACGACAGTTATAGAATCTATAGCAAAACATGCCTAGAACATTTCTAGAAAGTATAATAACCTAAGTAATGTTGTGACCAGTACCAATGGACTATTGCACTCATCAGAGTATCATTTTCTTTTTTGTTGTCCCATTAATAGAACAATAAGAACTAAGTATCTAAAAGATATATAATTTCCCACTGTCAATAAATTTATAAATCTATTTTCATCTACAAATAAACAACTAGTGCGTAAAACATCATGATATGTTACTGAGACTTTTACGCTAAGAAAAACTTTATTGAATACAATTACTCTTCTTAACTATATTCACTTAATTAATTTACTGAAAAAATATAATGTCGATATTTGATATCATACAATATTTGACTGTTTGTTTTGTGAATATCTTATTTATGTTTATATATTGTATGTCTATGCTATATTTGTTTAAATATTCTTTGGAAATGGTCCTAGGCAATTGTGTATTGTCGTTATGCCAGTAAAACTGAAGCTGAATCAATACGCATGGAAACACGCGTGTGGTCAATATTTGAATTATGTCAATGAATAAAGGGAAGGGTCCTCCGTGGTCGAGTGGTCTAAGGTGCCGTCTCAAGAGCACTTACCTCTCACCGCTTAGGTCGTTTGTTCAAATCCCGCTGGCTCCAAAAACTTTATGTGAGAAAGTTTACAGTTACTTGCGGAAGGACGGGTGGTTCTACTCAGTCTGACTCAGTCTGAGGTCTTCTTCCACCAGTAAAACTGGATATGCCATATATAACCTGACTCAATCTAAGGTCTTCCTCCACCAATAAAACTGGATATGCCATATATAACCTGACTCATTCTAAGGTCTTCCTCCACCAATAAAACTGGATATGCCATATATAACCTGACTCAGTGTGAGTTATTCCTCCACCAGTAAAACTGGATATGCCATATATAACCTGAAATTTGTTGGAAATGGCGTTAAACCCAATTAAAAAAATAGAATAATGGGATACTTTTGAAGCACGAGATACAACCTTGGACATAAGATAGCAGACTCGGTTTTATAGAGTATGTTCTTGATGGTAATGCAATGAACGACCCTCACGCCCCATCCCAACCCCTACGAAAAAGCTCCAGGATTGATTCTAATTCATCAGAAATTATGTCAAATTTATTTATTTCTAATTTCTAATTTTCTGAATTTTGTTTTGTTGAAACAGATATTAACGACTTCTTAGGAGTAGATATATAGTTTATCTGGAATGAAATATGTAACCGATTTGAGAAAAGTTCAAATATCAAAATTTAATAAGTAAATAAATTTTAATAAAAATAATCTTCATGTGACATAAAAATAACTAATACCCGTGTGAAAGAAAGTTTATCTAACCTGATTCAATGGAATATACAAGTCGCGTATTGAGGGTATCGTTGTCCTTAGCTGTAATTGGAACTGGTTCTACAGTCAACAGGCCCTGTAAATATTGGTGTTAGATAAAAGGTCATCAAATGTACGGATGGCTGATTTTGTTGATCTTGTAGAATAAGTGCATACGCAAACGTATTGTATAACAATTGGAATAGGATATCATTGAAATATTATATATTACTAAGTATTGAACATGAATATGATATTTAAAAAATACACCATTTCGATCTCACAAATAATAAAGGTACTATAAACTTTATTTATATGAATATAATACATTAAACTTTATAATTTTGTGTAATCCTTTGCAATATTGCACACGGTACTAGTACTTCATTTCACAAATAAAGTAAACAAACTGTTAGAAACAATACATATTGTTTAGTCTGTTATATATAATATTATCCTTATTTTATAAAAATAGCTGATGAAACAGCTAAACAGTAAGTTTAACATGTTTCATGCAATGTTTTATTCACCAAGACAACTTGTGAGCATTCATTTCTAAATACAATATGTACGATATAAACATAAAATTATATTGAACCAGACTCCATTCCTGTAAAGTATTTATGTATTTCAAACACGACAGTACTTTCCGATGGCTCCAAATAGAGCAACACTGCCATGTTATGCACACAAAGTCCATAAAAATAGAAATGGGAAGACACAATGCTTATTCCTCAATGAGCCATAATGCCATTGCTACCCTATGGAATCACTTCTTGTTATCCAAAAGGTGACTTACGTCATGAATAGATGATTTGTTATTTGTATCTGTATACATACGGAATGGTATAATGAACAAAGACATGGTATTTCGGTCCAAATGCAGTTTAACGAACTTGGAAGTGGGACCTGGACTGCACTGATGTTCCTCAGCTTTGCACTGGTTCATTTAACATAACAGGTCCAACTTCTCAGCCCGTAAACATTCATGATATAAGTTTCACAACATGAATACTCTGTAACATAGTCTTTATGTTCGCTTTATAATATAAATGTAAACATCGCATGTTACATGATTATATAATCAAATAATAATGATCAACTTATTACCGTTTTGTCTAACTCTGTGAGAGTTTCATATGGCGGTGCAGTACACGGCAATCCACAATTGGGATAGTCAAAGTACGGTTTTTGGTCGTCCACATCTTCTATATTGATATCTATTGTTGTATACCTGGTGATTGCATCAGCTGCAACACTACTGTCCTGTTTGGTAAAAAGCAGATGAAACATGGTAATTAAAACACATAATGTCACCCAGGTACGCATAAACACACAAACACGTACACATACAGTTTTAATTAGTTTTATATTATGGACCTATGAGGAAATATGTGATTAATGATACGAAGGATTGCATATTAAAATTCCAATTTTTCAACTCATTACCTTTGTACCCATAATATAATAATATATGTAAACACACATATATCAATAATCCTGTATCCGAAAATTAGTCAAATATATCATATATTAATATTCCACAAACTACGTTATTATATCAACAAAGATAAAACAGAAACAACGCATTAATACGAGACAATACAGATGAGACGAAAATAAATAATAATAAAAAAACTAATGAAAGAATAAAAGAAGTTCCCGAAGACTTGGTCAACGTCAACAATTAAGATACATGAGTAACTTGACAGTTCAATACATTCAAAATTGCATTAACTTAAGATATAAAGCTTCCTCTGAACTGTTCCATTGTTCTTTAAAGGTAGCTATTAATGGTAAAGCGATAAACGCCATAGTTGAAGTGAAACACTGGTTTGTTTTATGACTACACTTAGATTGTTTACGAATTTTACAAACGGACCAAGACTCAGTTAGGCCTAAATGCTTTTATAGACAGGTATTCCGTTACCATGATTGCAATATTTTAAACGTGCAACATAAGTTAATCATACAACCATGGTAACCGAATACCTATCCATAAAAGCATGTTGGCCTAATTTGAATAGTAGTACGTGCTAATCGTGGAGACTTGGTCCTTTTGTAAAATTCGCAAGCAATCTCAGTGTAGTCACAAACAAGTGAGCCTGGCAATGGTTTTAAGGAAGTGACGTTGTATTAATTTAATATACTTACTGAAACGGAAACGTTTAGCTTAATTATAAAAGGTTTGTGCTGGGCTTTATCATAGTCGATAGCTTTAGCCAGTGTTATTATACCAGTCGTCGCTGTTGGTATCTGGGCGAGATTCCGGCCGTCTAACTGTAAAATAAAAGAAACATATAAGACTATATTACTTACCACGTTTGTTATGGTCTAATTCTCATCAACGGACAAAAGTATTTTATTGTGTTCAGTGTAGTTTAAACAGTAACTAGTTTTTAATCTAAAACAATGTTAGCGGTACTAGAACCTTTATATGCGTGCTGATATTCGGCCAATGGTCATTCTTTTGATACACTTTTGTTCATGGGGCATGTTTCGAATTTGTACTATTAAATATGAACCAGATATATTACCTCCAGACAAGTGAATATAATGATACGATTTGGTTTTCAATCTTATTCAGTAATTGTATTGCGTATTATATTATGTTGTGATAGCATTTGGATAAAATCCCGTGTTTAATGTTATTGATGTAGTGTTTAAAATAGACATATCAACCCATGACGTCCACGAAATTATCTAATATCGGCGGGACGTTTTCAATGTAAACCTTCACTTCATAGTCACAAGATGACTGTACACAAGAAGCCCGTACCAAGGATGACAATACACAAGATGACTGTACACAAAATGACCACAAGATGACCACCTTGCGTACACAAGATGACTGTACACAAAATGACCACAAGATGACCATCTTGCGTACACAAAATGACTACACAAGATGACCGTACACAGGATGACCATACACAAGATGACTGTACAAAAAAATTACCACAAGATGACCACCTTGCGTACACATGATGACCGTACACAAAATGACCATAAACAAGATGACTGTACGCAAAATGATCACAAGATGACCGTACATATGATGACCACAAGATGACTGTACACAAAATGACCACAAAATGACCATCTTGCGTACACAAGATGACCGTACACAAGATGACCTTACATAAGATTACCGTAATATTCTTTTGCCGTGCTCATTTTCATAATTCAACAAACTAACGATATTTTACTGACACATAAACAAAAACTCAAGTAAGCTATGTTTGAAGTTTCATCGAAATCAATGTTCCTAGTTTGCAAACATGGCAATGGCATAATCAATGACCTCGTAATAAAGGTTAAATGGAGAATCACTGGCACTAACACTTTCTCTGTTTAATGAAATTAAATAAATACATAATCTAATAGAAACAATATGTATTTTAACAAAAGAGGTTGATGCAAAAATTAAAATGAAGTATAATTTGAAAGAGAAAAGTCTGAACGTTTGTAGAAACTGCAATATGTATGTAGTTTAGTTACCGCGCTGATTTGGTGTGGTACTATTTTATAAACAAAGGTGTTTCGTTGTGGAACATCTTCATCTGTAACTTTCCCATTCAGGTTATAAATCACGGAACCAACAGCAGCTGACTGTAATAGAAACAAGCCGTAAGCAATATATATAATGATGCAATGACGTCACTATGGGCAAATGCAAATGAAAATAAAGCGTGGCACCTCAAATCCATTCTTCGATTCAATGAAATGCAAATGAAGCATTCGTCATTTGTACGTAGCTCATGACGTTGTAACATGCATGCGCTGTAGGCAGAATACTTAGCATAAGAAATGACACTATGTATAACTTTATGTCAGACGAAGATGCGTATAACACATATGGCAAATGTGAAATATTTAAATTTCAACTTATTATGCAAAATGGAAGCAGATTCATCTGTAGAAAAAAGAAAACATTGACGTCGGATTGAGCAACGTTTAGTTTTAGAGTTTTGTGTTGAGAACGGAATTAACCCAATTTACAATTAAAATCTAATTTACCAAGGGGAACTACTCAATGATGACAATGTATTACTGGAACAAGCGTTACAAAGATTACATGCTAATTGTTGGATAATGATGTCTATTGAGTTATCAGAAAATCTATCAATGTTTACTAACAAGATGACATTCAATAAATTACATGTAACTGGCTTTACTTAATATACATTTCAATTAATTCTGAAAAAATACCATTCTCTCTCTTCCGCTTTCCATCATCTCTCTCTCACTTTCCCTCTTACCTCTTTTATTGTCGTATTGTATGGTGTCCCTACAAACACTGGTGGAAACTCGTTAACCTCTTTAATGGCAATAGTGACTTCATTGTTCTGTAAAAAATACCAGTATATATGTAACTATTAATGAATCTTAGCGGAATCACCGCCCTTCCGCAAGTCACTGGCAAATAGTTTTTATGGAGTGAGTGGGAATCGAACCTACGGCCATGGCGGTGACAGTCAGGTTATCTTAAAGTTGTAACCGCGTTAATGGTAATACGGAACCTCGTTCTTCTCTCGTCGTCAAATTATAATACATGTAGTATTAGCAAATAAAATTCTAAATCAATTTATATAAATGTGGGATGAGTAACACATATTTTTTTGGTGATATTCAATCGGTGTAAGCTAGCAACTATTATGAATATTTGTGAACAGTATTGAGAACTGTGTTGCGTGTGTAATTAAGGAATTAGTTGACGTGTACATACCGGTATACCCCCACAGGTAAATTTCAATACGATGTTAGTCAAATTTCTGTGAAACTGAAAAGAAATAAATGCAATATTTGATAACAATTTAATAAAAAAAGACAGACGCTGCTACTTTCAACTGAAATTAGTAAGACATAAATGCTAGACTAATCCTAAATACTTTATTATTTCATGGCGTCTATGTACACTATCAACCATGATACCTCTTTATGTTTATTGGTGATGACTGTTGACCAAGCATACAATTTATAATTAGAGAATAATACTATTCAGATGCATATTCATTACCATTACAACAGTTAAAAATACTCCATACATTACTTTTGATGCTGAAAAATCGAAGCGATTCATACGGCTGTTTTAGACATTTTAGACCATTCATATAATATCCTATAATATATCAAGTATAAGTATAATATATCAAGTGTAATATATCAAGTATAATATATAAGGTATAATATATCAAGTATAATATATCAAGTAACTATATATAAAGTATAATCATATAAAGACATGTATGTAATACATGTGTAGTAAAGACTGTTATCCGTAAGTGTATTTACTCTTTGATGAAATAATTCCAGGTCCAGAACCCTGGCGATATTCAGACTGAAGGAAGTATTTTCGATAATTAAATCGAAAAATGTCTTGAGTTCAGTTTTATCGCCAACGCCCACACCTGTTCTGTCAGAGATGTCAAAAGAAACGCCATCCCCACTCTCTTTCGATAGATTGAATAGTTTTGTGCCTGAAAAAAAAAGTAATCGTTCTCTAGTATTTATGCTTAATCTATAGTCAGGACTTCTGGTGATGTATGGGACATTTAAATATTATCATAAAGTGTTGATAAAATATCAGGAAAATAATGAATAATTAAAAAAAGAAGACGAAATTCAAACTTTTGTTTCTATTTGAATGCAAGTTCTATGTTTTTTTATACGATTTTGTAATGGTTATTTTTATTGTACATTGGTATTGAAATAAAACCATAGCCGGTTGGAACACAGTAACCTTCAAGTACTGACTTTGTGCTTTAAATGGCAGTATACAAATTGGGTCATTAATAAAACAATACGATTATTTGTTTAAACACAATTATATTCATAGTACATATATTAAGCATACATTTAACGATAAAGCATAAAGTCATACGTTTAACGAATTATGTGAAAAGGATACAGAAAAAAAACTTTAGAAGCTTGTGTAAATCTACTTCCATAACAGTTATTTTACATTTCTTATAGAACTTTATCATTTTGTTCCGTAATAATTTCAATTTGGCAAAAATTGATAAAAAAAATAATGGTTTATTCAGAATATTTTAAATAAAAAAGAGAGTATTGGTTGAAGAGAAAGAAAGAAAGAGACTCCACTGATTTTATTTTCTTCTTTCGATTCGATAGGTGTTTTGCAAGTTTGTGTTTATCAATTAAATCCATTCATTAATCATTGTTTTTATGCCCCCCTCCGTCCTTCCGTCCGGTATTTCGTTTCCGGCCTGTAACTTTGTCATGCATAAATGGATTTTATTGATACTTGCTACAAATGATCAACATAACATGACGACGTGTCGCGAGTAACAGTAAGACCCACATCCGTACCTCAAAGGTCAAGGTCACAATTTCAGTTTGTTTGACAACACTTTGAGTTTGTTTGAGATTTCGTTTCCAGCCTGTAACTTTATCATGCATAGATGGATTCTGTTGATACTTGCTACAAATGCTCAACATAACATGACGACGTTTCGCGAGTAAGACCCACACCCGTACCTCAAAGATCAAGGTCACAATTTGAGTTTGTTTGAATACACTTTGAGTCAGTGTGAGATTTCGTGTCCGGCCTGTAACTTTGTCATGCATAGATGGAGTTTAATTATACTTGCTACAAAAGATCAACATAACATGACGACGTGTCGCGAGTAAGACCCACATCCGTACCTCAAACGTCAATGTTACAATTTGAGTTTGTTTGACAACACTTTGAGTTTGTGTGAGATTTCGTGTCCGGCCTGTAACTTTGTCATGCATAGCTTGGTTTTTTAAATACTTGCTACAAATGATCAATATAACATGACGACGTGTCACAAGTAAGACCCATACCTCAAAGGTCAAGGTCACACTTTGAGTTTGCTTGACAACACTTTCAGTCTGTTTGAGATTTCGTGTACGGCTTGTAACTTTGTCATGATAATGTTTCACCTGCATTGAACTGTTGAAATACCCAGACCATTACATCATATGTCAAGGTCAAGGTTACACAAAGGTCAAGGTCATGATTTAATGTAAAAAGACCCATGAAATTGCATGTCTTGTATGAAACATTAGTCCATTACTCTTGATATTCATGGATACATCGCTACATATTATATCATGTATTGTTATTTTCACAGACCATTTGGGGGTGGGGTGGAGGGGGGGGGGGGGGGGGCATGTGACATTTAACAGTGATATTTCTTGTTCTCTATGAAAGGGAAACTGTTTCATTGAACAATCTCACATATCCCTATTTACAGTGTTATGTTTTTCCACAGGATAATAAGACAACATTTGCAATTGAATCGAGTATCTTTACTACTTCACTACTAACTCAACAAGTGAAACATAGGCCTTACCATTAATCGCTTGTTCACTTATTTCAATAACGCTCACGGCGTCGAAACTACCACATGTTGCATGCACTGTATCTTTAAAAGAAATTATGAATTTAAAAATAACATTTAGCAAAACTAACATATCATATAATTATTGACAAGAACACACAAACACTATCAACCAAGGCTAATGGTGAGTTTTACTTTTATTTTAACAAATGCATGTGTTCCAAAGCGTTTCGTTATATACTCCGAACCACACTCAGATATTACACAGCAATAAAACATTAAGTGCGTTATCGATTTATTTTGAATTTATTCAATTTGATAATATAACATCTTTTTACCGTTCCTGTAAATTTTCATCAAAATCCATTGTAATTATCACTACTTTTTATTGATTTGAAACATACTATCCCCTTTAACTAAATCCACAAAATCAGTAATCTTGTAAAGCCTCCTTGCGCACTGATGCAAGCACGACAGCGAATTTACACGGGAAATAACGTAACGAGGGTTGTATGTTTCAAATCAATAAAAAGTAGTGATAATCGCAATAGATTTAGGTGAAATTCTCCACGAAATGTAGACAGAAGTTATATTATCACATAAAATAAATTTCAGAGCAATCGATAAATAACTCAATATTTAATTGCTGTTTATCTGAGTGTTACGTTTTTAAATTTTTTGGTGTATGTTTCAGGCGCATATTTAAATGTTTCGACGTCCATTCAATCGATATCATTGATCAATGACAACGTCTCCTTAATATGGGAAATATGACGTTGATATACAAGTATTTTATCTATTGAAATGAAATAGCATCGAAAATGTAAAATCCGTACTTTAAAGCTCAAACAGCCATGTTAGATGATAACATATAACAACGGCAAAGCCAACCAGCCACATGCCATTGTATGAACTTTCTCAAATAAATATTAAATACATTCTTTGAAATATGTTCTTGAATAAGTAAGAAGGTTATGCGATATAAATAAACAATATCGTAAAATACATATTTTAATAACAATACTCACTACATTGACGAAGGTATTGGGAATGTACAAAGGTGACGCGTTAGCTGTTTCGTTCAGTATATATAATAAAGGGTTATCCGGCTTCCAGTCTCTTTTATAGCTTTAAAATCTGATTTATTGACGAAACGATTAAACCTGTGTTTTTACTATTAAAAATATATATTATTTTATATAGAATTCAAAATGAATATTAAATTGAACTGAAAATCATGGAATAAGGTATTTATTAGTAAATGATGCAAAGGTATGACACACCTGTGGCATTATTTACGTTAAAAAATCGTATTTAGATCATATTCATTTAGCATGTTTACATATGATATATCAAATCACACTCACCAAATGGTAAATATACACACAGCACCACCAGTGCACATGCGTAGAATCGTTTAACGTAGGCATTCATCTTCCAAATCATGTTCCTAGAATTAAATATCATTTGAATTAGTAGCACAGCCATTGGATTGTAAAACGCTGTTAGTTTAAAAGTATTTATTGCCATTTAAACACCTATTACAATATATATTATGCATATAACTCAAATACAACTTTAGACAAAAGGGTCTGGTCACAAGTTCTCTCAGCATTTGATACGAAACTTTTCTTTCAACTATATTTTATATGTGATACGCTGTTTTCAGATGTAGTTTTATAAAAACATGATAATAAGTATCCACTCATTGCGAATATCTCGAGATCAGTTTATGTTGCTATGTTAAATTGAATGTAAAACGTATCGCACAATTTCCTTCCCTGAAAGACAGAAATAAGTGTGTCCACGTCTTTTTTTGCATCAAATTATTTTTTGTTGTGTAAGAATGTAGTTTGCAGTGAATTTGTAAGTAACCACAAAAATAAAGACCGAAATCAAAGAAGATTACTTATCGAGTGGCAACATATCGTTAAAAAGTAAGGCAACACATTGTCTAATATGTACACAGTTTACAATTGTAAGTGAACTTCAACAACGATGTATGTTTTTCCCTAATTTACCTGTAACTTTCTATAATTATCTAGTTAACGATGGAAATGTCTTCAAAATAGTTCGAATAGACGACCAAAAATGTCATATATAAAATAATAGAATGACCTTCAAAGTGGGGATAACGCCTTTTATAAGTACGATACTACGATATTGATAACTCATTGCCGTTATTCGGTCATTTTAAACCAAAGAAGCACTTCAGGTATCCAAGTATATTTTTTTAGATTTAGTTATAACATATATATGTTATTGCTATATAGACATATATTACATTATATAGTATGCATACAATTCAAATACGATTAAAGGATGTGTTCACATCTCGATGAAAGTACTGCAGAGCGCTATGTATCTGTTATATTCACGGACTATATACCTTCATATTCAAGTAGTGCAGAAGTAATAAAAGCAAATGATTAATCGAGCAATGGAAATAAGTTTTGTGTATAAAATGATAAATGTTATTTCACTCGATTCACCGCACCAAAGTAATGTTTTAAACGTAATATGTTTCACACTGGAACATGGTAACTCAACAATGTTGTTGATATGGAGGTGTTATTCATGATAACAGAATTTAATTCCCTATCGTGCTATTTATTATCATTTATGCCATTGTTTATGTTAGAAAAAAAAATGATAACCAATATGTTCGTTATAACTTACTATGACATATGTGAGAAAACATATAAGTCCCACAAAAGTTTTTCGACAAAAATGAAAGCAATAACTATCTTTTGTCATTTCGTTTCTTGTTAACTTGGAAATCACAGGGTGCGTGTGCGTTTTACAGCGTATCTGACGCATAATGTATCTTGTCGGCATTTATTATATTTAAGTGTGGGCGCCGCTTTCCCAGTTGTGTCCGCTTTGAGCATGTCAGTTGCTTCAGGGGAAGTTTGAATGTCATCACAGTTTAGTCAGCGTTAAAAAGATATGAATTGTGGGACAGTCATGGAATTCCATGCTTTTTTTAATTTGGGATAGATATACCTGACTCAGGATACATCAGGCTCTGTGATAGACTAGGTTGGGGATGGGGATGTTGTGTATTGGGGATAGATATACCTGACTCAGGATACATCAGGCTCTGTGATAGACTAGGTTGGGGATGGGGATGTTGTGTATTGGGGATAGATATACCTGACTCAGGATACATCAGGCTCTGTGATAGACTAGGCTGGGGATGGAGATGTTGTGTATTGCAGTTTATGATGATTTATTTTCACTAAACACTGTTTCTGAAAATGATAGAAGATCATAATGCACATATGTAACTAGGATATTCTAGTAAACATGCAGACCATTAATTTTGTTTTTCTATTTTTGGATAAAGGAATCTTTTGTAAATTGTTTTAAAACATCCTATTTCGGACTGTTTGGTATTTTCAAAGATTTTTAGTCTTAAATATTTAAGTAGCGTCAAACCACTAATTAAGTTCAACTGATAATAAGATCTTAAATATAAAAATCCAGATAATTCATTAATCCTTGGAGATAAATATTGTATACAGGTATACAGTCATTAGTGTAAGGATGATGCGTGGAAACAACTTATTGCCATGTGTCTATTTTAGTAAAACGAAGCAGGTTTTCGGTATAAGTAAGCTAAATGGTATACATATATTTATTTATATCAAAATGGTAAAGTCTTGTCACATGTCGTTTCAAATTCATTCATTACACTCATGTAATCCATGTTGATAAGTATTGAAAAAGATTTAGTTTATGTTGGCATGATTTATTAACATACCAAGTGACATGTTTGCTTACATTTGGATCAATCTGACAGAATCTGTGATTCGTATTTGCGTCCACACGTAGTCGTATTATGTCTGCATTAAACTAACGTCCATTTATTTCTAATTCAAAATTAAATTAAAGTATTAAACGTTAACTTTTGTAAGTTCTATTTTGTTTTGATTGTTTCATGTTTGCTTGCAACTTTAAAAATATACACTATGTTACTTTATATAGATTCTACTTAATATTTTTTTTTAAACATTACTACGAAAATTATCGAACATCATAGTATAAAACTTTTTTTTCAAATGTGTAATACTTTTTTTTCTTAATTATCCATCACATGTTCTCTTTCATGTATCTTTCATGTCCTGGCGACCCTAGTACTAGTACCATTATATTTTTACAACGTTACTGTTAAGACGTTCAATATATGATTTACGTCATAGTTTTTATAGCTTACGTCATAAATGGATCCAACGTTACTGCGCGAGACTTTTCTCTCGGCCCTGGGGTGAGATTATAAGATTCTTACATGGGTTTGAGGCTCGGATATAAAATTCAATCACGAGAGACAATTGTATTGGCGGGGACGAGGCTCTGCCGACTTTTGCGAAAAGAGTTATCCCAAGTGACGGAATTTTATATCCGAAACATATTGAATATCTATTTGAACTTAATTTATCATAATAGATTTTACAACGGTCACTTTTAAGATGTTGAATTATAAGATTTACGTCATATATTTTTACGTTACGTCACAGCGCGAGAATTTTATCTCGGCCCTAGGGTGAGATAGAAATATCTAACGCCGGCGTAAATGCAGGTATCCTTATCCGGTATGCAAGAAAAAAAAATCCGGTATGCAAGAAAAAGTCAAAAAGATATGACGATATTTAAAATTTGGTTTCGTATGACACGTGCACTATCCCAAAAAGCAGTGTTTAATGATACACCATTAAAAAACAACAACAACAAAACGCATCATTATTTATATTTCAAATATATCACGATATCAATTTACATATCAGTAAATATGACTATGACTTTAGAGTCACAGTTATAGTATCGCTAGATATAATTTGTAACGGATAAGACTTTTATAGGAGGAACAATCACAACCTTGCTAGGTTGCTTCATCGAAAAACATTTAGCTCCCACAATGCATTTTTGCGGTTTCCTGATATCTGAGAGACACATGCTACACCTTTCAAATTGATAACATTATCTGCATTTTATACAAGTGTTCATGTTTTACACAAATACTATGAATGCTCATTTGTAACGCTTCATAAACAGGCCCTACACGTCAATTCTTAGTAATAAAACTACTGGCTTTGTACTGTAATGTATATCGATACTGGAAATATGTGCGGGAAATTACATATTGTTGCCAGTTGCGGATAATTATATTTTTTATAAAAAGTATTAGTTAAAACATTCGAATCTTAACAAATTCTACAGTAGGCAAGTGCCTCCTTTTACCTCAGTGTGACAACGGCCCTGAATATATGTATGATTGTAATCCTTTAAGTTATCATAAAAAAAGGTGAGAAGTTGAGACGGACTCGATTTCTTAGTCCATAATAGTTGAATACGTTAATACACGAACGATAGAGTATATTAACAATGCATTGTCCTGTGAGTAAAGGAAACGCATCCTACACGTAAAAAAAACATGTAAAATATCTGGTTATAAACTGTCTGGTAGCCGAGAGAAAATGTAGTTAAGGACTATAAAAGTATTATGAAAAAGTGTGGCAATAATATTTAGTATACAATATTTCATAATTGAAATTCACTCCTTATCTGTCAAAAAAATAATTGTGATATATAAAAAAAACCCAGTTCTTTTGTTTTACCTTTAATATTTTGCCACCCACCCCCACCCCCATATCCCCTCCCCGCCAACTTATCGCGCGGTCCTGTGGCAGAACATTGAAATCCATGATCAAAGGGCAGTGGGTTCGATCCTCCATCGCGACTATGTGTGATGTTCTTGAGCAAGACACCGTTTTCCGTATATGTTTCAAACGGAATCTACCCAGGAAGACTTTGAGCGTGATTTGTCTAAGTCGTAATTACTTGTTTCACAATCGAAGTAAAATAAATAAGTTTGAACAAGTTTAATCTAAATTTCACACAGACATGCTCCTCAATTCATTTGGTTAAGTATCTTTACAAAAGCTCGATGCATACGACATTTTGTGTATGTCCGTAATCAGGAAGAAATGTAGGTGAAACGAGATGACGAATTTCCGTTTACCTTCAGATTATGGGGCGGTATATAAATTATAACGCTATGTATGTTTACATAATCGTGCCATGTCTAAATCCGGGCACTAATCTATTCCGTGCATTTATTAGCTTGCGGTTGCTTTGAACAAATATTTGTCAGATACTTATGGGCAACAAATACCACAAAATCGATACAGTACATCGACACAATGATATAGCTTATCAGTAAATGGCGGGTCACGTTTGAAAATAAGAAATAATGTCGTCGCAAATAAAATATATCGTCACACGCTTGATTTTTGAAAGAGTATTTGTGAAACTTTTATGGTCTACGTATCGCTCTTATTTCATTAAATAAACCATTCAGGTGGCTGCTATCATTTTCAATAAGCTTATATCCATTTATGAAAACAATTCAAAATGAACTAACAATGTATTTGCACTTTATAAACTTAGTCGTTTTTTCTTCTTTAAGTGTGCTTTGTTTATCAATTTTAAAAAATATTCATAGACACATTACACTGCACATCCGTGATATGTAACCCTCGTCGCTGAAAATATGTTTTAAAGTGCCAGATAAGTTGTGTTACCTTTTACCAGTTAATATATAAGTTCATACGTATTATTGACAGGAACTGCTTAGCTTAGAAGGATTTTAAATGCTTCTTTTTTTATTTTAAACTATTCTTTAGTTATATGAATCGTTCACTTGAACCATTTAGTATCTAATAAGTGACGTACAACCTTATAGGCAATTTTATGTAATAAATGTATGTCAGGAATTACTTAAAATGTTCAACTGTTATCATCGAGTTATACAAATACATAGTTTTTATCAGTTATGTACGTCACTTGATTTTATGCACTCTACAAACTATTTTAATTTTTCTGTACTTGATCTGATAACTTACAAAAAGTTTGACAGAAGCATTACAATGCACAATGATATCGAAATGTGTAAGCCTTATCGTTGAAGTGATATTATAGAAGTGTTATAAAGAATAGCTTATGTTTTGATATGCTATACCAGGGGATAAATGATATATATTTATGATATGCAGGAAGTACCTAGTTTGAAAGAAATTCAAATGCTTGTTTTTTTATATTTAGAACTATGCTGAACAAAAAGGCAAATTTCCTAGAAATTTGTACTTGAATAAGAAAGAACACACCGCTATGCAAAATCAATACTTCATAGTCTGTTTATGTCGTATACACAGTCTAATAACGCTACTCTGTATTTTGATGCAGATGTTGGAAATACAAAAGTGGCGGGATAGTTTTTCCGCTCAGTATATTTTTGTTTTATACCAACTTTTCAGTTGAACTATTTAATATTTAATAAAACTTAAATTAAAGTGTTTTAAACTCCTTAAAATTTCGCCACGTGTTTTGATTTATTTATATGGTTGATCGTCATTACAGTCTTATTTCTAACTATTTGTACTAATTTTATGTCAATGATTACTTAAATTTTCAACTGTTATCATCATATTTCACGAATCTGAGAATCATGGGCTTAATCTCACGGTACAGCTGTTCGCTCTGTCGTGGATCAACACCCACTGGCATGTCCGGTTGCTATATCTATCAAGAAATACATGGAACGTGCTTGTCTAAATTGTAAGAACTTGTTATACTGAACTCAACTTCTACCAGACGGTTCCTGTAATTCTACACATCTTCTGAACCTATCTCCAACGTAAACCATAACTGAAAGGTATACTACAGTTTGCTTTTTAACATAGCCTAAATAGTCCAATGTATCCTGTTTTTAATTGTTATCGAAAATATATCGCTAGAGCCATAAATATGTGTGTGTTTTTTTTCTCTCAAATACATGCATGCTGTTAAATTGGATACTGTCGGGCCTGATCAGCTAAGTCTGACTATCAATCCAGGAATTATGAGTTCAAATTCTTGCCGATCTCTGTGATGATTGATATACAGCATTGCGTGTATTGCCATTCGTCTTACACCGCTGATTTAAGTGGGAAAGTTACCAGTGGAGATGGGTTGTGTTCAATTACTGGTTAACCTTCCATGGTCCTAGGAAACAGCGGTTAGGTTAACTGATCGTCTGTTAGCCTTCGATGGCATAAAAATTATGCTAAATATTCAATCAATCAATCAATCAATCAATCAATCAATCAATCAATTAATCAATCAAACAATCAACAATGCATGCAGATAATGAAAAAACAGCGTAACAGTGACATGATATACTATAAATTATGTTTTATTTAACAAGCCTCTGTTTGACAATTATTTCTTTGTTATTCAAGTAAGCATATTGTTGTTATATGACGTTTAGCGTTGCTTACAAAAATGTTTCAGTCATATCGTGACGGTGTCTATTTGAGACAATATTCTTAGCACTGCCACTCTTGAGTAACATGCCTCAGACGTAAGGGATGATATCCCAGCCAGTAACATTATACTGACACCGGGCCGACCAGACCTAGAATTATTCACTAAATGCTGAGCGCCAAGCGAAAAAGCTTCTTGTATTAATTTTCTTTTGTATGACCTGTCCGGGTATCAAACCCACGACCTGTCGTATTCGAAGCGGACGTTTTTTACCATTTACCACTGCTGAGGTATAGAACCACTGTACTCCCGCAAAAAACATCATGCGTTTGAACCTACGACCTCAGTGGTGAGAAGCAAGTGATCTAGAGAATGGTTTACGAAGAAATTTTGCCGATTTTAACTTCGGTTACACACTAGGCAACAAGCATAATTCGGGTTCAGTATGGGAGTGAAAACTTCCATCCCAATGTTTTACTTTGTTTTTAATGTTCGCTAAAGCATTTTGAATCAACTCAATGCACGTCTTTATTTTATACATAGCATTTATGTTGCATTAAAACGTTTCATAAATGTATCAATTTACAAAATAATTTCATTTAGATTCATAGTATGGAAGTTTATATATATAACAAATCATTGAAACATATACAGGTACAACATTGATTATCATTAGTTTAATGACTAAATTAACATAACCATCATCGTTGTCTTTAATATTTTACGTCATGAAAACGTTCAATAAATTTAACACATTCTTTTAAAAGTAGTATAATGTTAAAATAAATCAAAATATGAAACCATTTCTCGATAAAGAATACAAATAAATAATGTAAACGTTTTACAAAATTTGCAATGGATTTATTCTTAAATTTTTTATGAGTCAAGTTATTATAAACATCTATATAATATATACGAGCATATATACATAATGTATACAGTCTCGAATGACAACGTCACCTCCTATAACTGGTATGAAAAGTGCATAGAACTTATTTACCTAATCAAATATGTCCAACTCAAGTACAACAAACAACGATTTGTACATAATACAATATCCTATAGATGTGTTTAAGTTCAAGATAAGGTTGTTGAACAGACCTATGCATCAGCAATTACATCATTTGAATATAAATCCCACTTGTGATATTGTTCTCATTATTATGTTAATATTTCTCAAATCATTAATAAAGTAATTTCCTTATGAATATGTATATATAGATATATATGCGTGAAAGTCTTACCTTTGATAAAATTCACATGTTTTTTTATTTTTTGTTAAGTTATATTTAACACAACTCCCAACGTTCCTATGGTTTTATGAGCGCCATTATATGTAACTGTTCATACATGCGTTCTCCAAACAGAAATATCAATACTTTAAACTTGACAAATACCAAAAACCTTATGATCCGGCCTCTCCATGATAAAAACCATGCATTTGTAAATGGTTCACAGATAAGGCTTGGTGACGGTCTCGAATAACTACAGATCACGTGACTAGCTACGTTTACACAGGTTATCTCGACTGTGATATGATAACAGTCAACTACGGGCTACCTTTCATTTCAAACGCACGATAATAAATGTTAAATTAAAATATTTTGAAGTGTATAGACGTGTATTGCATCGAGGTGAGGGAAACTAGAGAGAGAGAATATACTATCAATTTAAATTAATGTTTATAAATTAACGAAATGTTATCGTAGCAAGTGTTTTATAACCCCCAAAAAATAAACACCGCGGAGACCAGTGAGGGAAATATATTGTGGATATCAACTTTTAATGAAAACATTATTTATTTTATACGTATATTTTATTGCTAAAACTTTATTTAACTCATATTTATAACATGCTAATTAGATCTGTTTTTAGGTTGTAAAGAAAGTTCCAAGACACGAATAGCTTCTTAAGTATGTAAACATATTAAGATATAATGTAAATATTTCAAATTGTTATATATTAGGTTTATAAACCTAAACGAGTAGCAATATACAAGTTGTTGACAAATCATTTAATAAAGACCAAAATCATGGTTTGTCTTAATAATATAATATTAAGGTCCATGCACAATTTTAATGATATTATTACGTAAATATGCAAATATATTTACTTACATGTACATACCTTTTTTGTTCAGTTAGCTGGACCTTTGCTGAAGATTTCTCAGTCTTTAAAAATTTTAAAAAGATATATATGTATATTTTTCTTGTCTAAACAGGCGAACAAACGGGACATGTTTAACTTTAATAACATGATTTATATATGTGAAATAGTCCTCGGGGAATGGATGTGGAGCTTATAACGAATAGCGTTTTATTGTCATTTGTCCCTCACTACTGTTTCAAGCGGGAAAGATATCAGTTCGATGCGGAGTTGTGTTAACTGATCGCCTGTTAACACTTATTAACTTGTATCTATTTTTTTTAAATTTAACGCCGAAGTGTTCCTGGGTAAACCGATTCTAAGTTGTTTGTCTGTCTCACACATAACCGTGACGAAGGATGGAACCCACGATCCTCTGATCGTCTGTTAGTTATCATGACAGAAAAAAATGGTAAGCGAAGAGTGAACAATTTCAGTGTTCAAGTGATATTTTACTAAATGTAGTGTATTGTTTGGTTTAGAGTGTCGTTTTCAACAACTTGTCAGTGCTGACACGCTGGAGTATCATGTCGATCTCATGACCTTCCAAATTAGAGGCAGAAAATCTAGCACTCGACCACTGCATTGTTTCATTTAAATCGGGAACCTTTAATTTTAACTATTTTAATAATTTGTAGCATAATTGATTAGTAAAATGTAATGTTTAAATAACGTATACTAAATCTGCACTTCCCTGTATTGGATTTCCATCATTAGTTATAGAAGAAGAAAAAGTAGAAGATGAAGAAGAATAAGAAGAAGAAGAAGAGAAAGAAAAACTTCTATCGTCTTAAAATATATATAATTCTCATCGAATAACAATGTTGCAGTAACATGTATATTAAATCACATCATCACAAAACAAGTTCAAACTAGCATGTACGTATCTATCTCTATCTCGCACCACGCACGCACGCATGTACTATACAACTATACGTTAACCCCCCCCCCCCCCCCCCACACACACACACACACACAAATACGCACACACATATAGAAGGCATTTTCCAAACTATCACTTCCGATACTATTTTAAGATTTGGAAATCCCATATAATTGGATGTTTTCATTTAACCACATGTAACGAGATTATATCACAAATTCATACAATTCCTTTGAATTTAATAGATTAAAGGCAGTATGCGAAGAACATTTCATATACGTAAAATAAAAATATGATTAGAGTATGTACAAAGCATCTCATTATCATTTATAAACATAATACGGATGATTTGATATTTCAAATAATATTTTAATCGGCGTGGTGAAATCAAAACGAAATTCTTATTCTAAAAATACATTGAGATGCAGACTGCTTGACGATTTTCTCTGTTGTCAGTCAAATATTTTCTAAGAAAACAATGTACAACCAATGTGGAGGATCAAACATCAACCATACGACTCACTTGAATCGTCATAACATACACATACGTGTGCAAAAAATCTGGTTATTATTCTCTTGCTACGTCATCGCAACATTAAATTTGTAATCATTCATCTTTCAATGAAGACAAAACAAAAAAGAATTGTATTGAAAATGGACACATAAAGTCTAAATATTACCGGAGAGCTTATTGCTATTTGTTATTTTTTTTTATATAATTCTTCTTTTTCTGATTGTATTTCGCGGAAGCAATTCAAACAGTTGTCGTTGGTTTGTTCCATGTTTTTCATTCATACTGGAATGTAAACATGCTTTTCTTCATCCTTTCTTTCATGATTCGATCAAAGTGTTTGCTCTGTGTCACAGTAAAATAATTTTTCCAATCTCAAATTTCTCCTGGAAAAGTGTATTTATTGGATATACACATTCTGGCACAGTCATATTGGCTTTAACACTTTAATACAGTCATAAAGGAAGTAAAATACTATAGTGCAATCACATTTGAGGTTAAAACACACTCCGTTACAGTCATATAGGAAGTAAAATACTATAGTACAATCACATTTGAGGTTAAAACACACTCCATTACAGTCATATTGGAAGTAAAATACTAAAGTGCAATCACATTTGAGGTTAAAACACACTCCATTACAGTCATATAGGAAGTAAAATACTACAGTACAATCACATTTGAGGTTACAACACACTCCATAACAGTCATATTGGAAGTTAAGCAAACTTTGATAAAGTAATATTGAATATTAAACACACTTTCCAATTGTATTGGAAGTTAAACACTTTAATTAAGTCATGTGGATGTTAAAAACATGTTAGTACAATCGTATTGGAAGTTAAAACTAATTTTAATGAAGTCGCGTGGGAACTTAAAACACTTTGATCACATATTGGAAGTTAAACATACTTTAATTCAATTAAATTGGATGTTGAAACACTTTTAGTTGATACACTTATATTGGAAGTTGAAACACTTAATACAATTATATTGAAAGTTTAATACTTTAATAATCCAATTATATTGGAAGTTGAAACACTTTTAGTTAATACAATTTTATTGAAAGTTTAATACTCTAAAAATACATTTATATTGTAAGCTAAAACACTTTTAGTTAATACAATTTTATTGAAAGTTTAATACTACAATAATACATTTATAGTTGAAGCTGAAACACTTAAATACAATTATATTAAATGTTTAATACTTTAATAACATATTTATATTGGAAGCTTAAACACATCAATACAATTAAACTGGTCGTTCAACACATGCTCACCCAGTCATACTGGATCTAGTGCTAACAAACCTTTTCTGTAGAAAACAGTTCTTGTATCTATATCATATTGTGGCGTATCTGTCGTTTCAGATGCTCCATCGGATTGCAGTTTTTGAAGTGAACATCTCGAAAGTATTTCTTGTAAACGGCTGTCGTTACTGTTTTCGCAACCGAGAAATTTCTGAATCCGTCATAACTGACCCAGTGCGTCATATAACGTTAAACAAAACATTAAGAATATTGAGCAAAATTTAAATAGTTTTAGATGATGTACAGCGAACAATATTATTACGAAATTGCTAGATTGAGAGCAAAAGACAGAAAACTGAAAGGTCATGTGCATCTAACTTAACTCTGCCATTGTAGATAGTTGGATACAAGCATGCTTAATCCTTATATAGAAACGAGTCTACTGCTATAGGATAAACGGGTTATTTTGGGGCGAAGAAGGTATCCCAGAAAAGAAAACACCAGTAATGCAATATACAAAATTCTTCATAGAAACTCATAATAATAATTACAGTATTATGCGACCATATGCATATTGGATAAATGTTTGATACTTTATGAAGATGAGACGAGCGTTCAATAATTTACAATCAGGTTTCTTATACCGATCATTGAACCCAGAGCAACATGCAAGTGTTTGAAGTCTTAAGTATGTTTGTTTGTTTGAATATTTTTCGTCATTTTATGCGATCGGGGGCCAACTGACGACCAATTAAATAAACCACTCTTCCCTGAAATCATAAACGATTAAGCACTAATCGAACACAGCTATTTCCGCAAGAGACTGATAACTTTCCAACTTGACTAAACGAATGCCACTGACACAGTGGCCGGGTGGAGAACTCACGACACCTGGATTGATTCTACTTGTCGTAACTTTGTAGCTAAACCACTATTGTAGTTCTTCAAACACTGACCTTTTTCATAACTTCGTAATATACAACCAATAATTCATGTCTTTGTTATCTTCTTAAGCTGATTGACATGAGTCCAAGTAATCAAATAATGAACCAACTGGGACTAAAATGATATGATACAATTTATACTTTAAAAATCATATATGACAATATTTCAATAAGGTATTACACTGAAAGTACATTTCATTCACACACGGGCCATTACATTGCTGAATTCTAACACTACTCATTAGCATATATTTGTAACATATTGCATTAATATTTGAATTATCTAGCCTTTTAGACAACTGCTTCATTATAAAGCTGATTAACATAGGAACTACGATAGTGCATTCTAATTTTATTGAAATACATCTAGCAGTTTTATAAATGTTTATACGCATTGCTCTTCATGTAACTCCGTTACATTGTGTTCCGTTGTGAATTTAATATTACAAAATATAGCATAATTGGCACACGGTGTCATTATTATATTTCTGTATACTTATATAGAAACGGTACCATATTTAGATACGAGGTTGTAATGAACACAAATCAAATGGAGTGCACTATTTATATGGAGTGCCTAATTTATATTGAGAGAATAATTTATATGGAGTGTTTTATTTATATGAAGTGTATCATTTATATGGAATGTATTATTTCATTGACTGTATTATATATATATCCGAGTGCACTATTTATATGGAGTGCCTAATTTATATTGAGAGAATAATTTATATATATATAATACACTCAATGAAATAATACATTCCATATAAATAATACACTCCATATAAATGACACACTTCATATAAATAATACACTCCATATAAATTATTCTCTCAATATAAATTAGACATCCATATAAATAGTGCACTTGGATATATATATATATATATATATATAATACACTCAATGAAATAATACATTCCATATAAATAATACAATCCATATAAATTACACACTTCATATAAATAATGCACTCTATATAAATACCAAACTCAGTTATAGATACGTCTATTTACTTTACTTCAATAGTGTAACATGTTATAACAACATATAGACACATACAATATAGACAAATCACGCTCGAAAACTTCCTGCGTAGAGTTTGTTCTAAGTATATGCGAAAACTGTCTTACCCAAGGACACCGCCCATAGCAGTGGCGGAAGAACGAAATCATGACCATTTATCCTGTATCCGATGCTCTAACACAGGACCAGGCGTTTTAAACTAGCAGATAGAGTAACAGTATTAGTTTTTAGCCTAAGTCTGAAAGAATTCTGATATTTGACAACTTATTTCATGCTAAAATTATATCAACCTGACTTTGGATAGGTGCACATCAAAACATCATCATCTTTGGTTTTTTTATGATTTAATAGACAGTAGATTGTTTACAAAATTTGTTTCGAATGTTTTCACTGTCATGCGTGTTTCCTCGAATTGCACAAGGTCCATGACTCCATCCTGACCCTCGACTTTAATGGATACTGACATCTAACAGTTTACGAAAAGAATATGAATAATTGAGTTAACCAAATGTAGATAGTATGTTTATGTACAAGTTGATACATGGCAAGCAGTGTCTTAGAGTGATACTGGCATTGGACTATAGATACTGACTGCCTGCGCCATATCCAATCGAAGACCTTGCTTATTCATATACTTACCGACTGTTTTCTAGAATGTCCCACCAAGGCATTAGCTTGCGCCAGGACATTTGTACATGTAAACGGTCCGTTTTATTTGGATGTTATAGATATATGCGCATTTCATAATACTTACTGACAAATTTGATTATCCCCAATGCTTGAATTTAAAAAAAAATGAAAATAGCAACTAAAGTCAAGTCAAGTTCAATGACAATAATTCTATGTTAAATGTAATAATTTCAATATAAACACTTTACCCATTATAACATTACCTCACTTGCACGGTAACAGCTGTAAAAATATCTGATAATCTGGCCATGATCTGAATTGTTTATCCCTGCTCCGGCATATTCTTTTTTATACCCATTACAAATTATTCAAAACGTAGTAGTGAGTCACCGACAAGTTATAGATAACAGAAATACAGATTCAATTGTCCCGCATAACATTATTAAGCTACACGCCTAGCCATATATGATACCTGTGTGCATATGACCTAATATGCAATCTACACTTTATGACTCAAACAGTTATTATGCATTAAACTGGACTTGGACTATACATTATTAATGTACGTTGTGTCATTACGCGTCGTCTTCTGTCTATCATCATATGAATGTAAACATTTAAGTGCGTCTGTTATGCAAAAATGATGAGAAACTCTGATTCTAATATGAATATAACTAAATGCGTACTTATTAATTGTCGCTTGTAAACGTTTATCACAAAGTGTATTCAAAGACCGACTACTTAATGGAACACTTGCCGCAGCGATGAGTTCATGTACAGATACACTAGAACGTGTTTAAAAGTAGAATGAATGAATAGGGTTTTACGGCGTACCAACACATTATAGGTTATTCGACGCCAACATGAAGGAAGATTCCAGGTTCACTCTACATGTACAAAAACAACAAATTAACATACAAATTAAAAAAAATACATCAACAAATGAATATGCAGAATGCACCTAGAACCTTGATACATGCAGAACTGCTGAGTTTTAGCAAATCGTATCGTATAAATCAATTTGTCGCTTCTTACGATCATGCATAAGCCACAATGATCGTATTCTTGCCATCACTCATGGCTAGCTGGAACTACACAGGGGTTGATAATTTAACCACATTAGTGAACAAGACAACAAATGATAAAATGAACACGACACTTATTCGGAGGATTCTTACCCCTCTGCAGAGATCGACAGTGATTCTATTCTTAGCCGGAACCACACGGGATTTTAAAAGTAGATAAAACAGATACAATCAGTGCTATGTTCAGTTCGCTTTAACGTTTCATTTGTTTGCAAACGTTTGATAACAGAAGTGAAGTGAAGTAAATGTTTGTTCTTAACCTGTGTTTAATCACGTGACTTGATGAGAAATGGAGGTACAGCTCCGATGTAGTCCGATTTCCGTTAACTATTCGTTCGTTTGATCACCGTCTGCGTTTACATGTTCAATCGATACGTTCATATAATGTATATGTCTTTATGCACTGTAGCATTTTGTTCTCTGTTCTATATAAAGTAAGGTGTAGGATTTCAACGGTAAAAACATTTACATAGAATCATTTTCTAGTGCGGAAGAAAAGTTATGGATGGATATTCATTAGAAACAAGTCATGCTTACTATTCACGTAGAATTATGAGTGGATGTATAATAGCAGAATGGAGGCTGCCGATATTTCGTAATTGATACGCATGCGTGAAGAAAACATTATTCTACGATAGGCATTTTGTTTTTCCAGTCGTTTTAAACAAAGTTCCAATTTGAGTGTCTGTATATGGTTATATTAACGATATTTATTCATTGTTATATTGATAAAATTATGTATAAACATCGCCCTGTACGATTGGTTTAAATTTGAAAATTGATATATAGCAGGGAAATGTTGGTTTTCGACAACAATTGAAAGTAGGTGATATTGATAAATAAATACACGCCATTAATCAGTAATACATACTCACGAGGTAACTTTAATGGTTTTGCAGTAGTTTGTCTATTTGACCAGTTATGATAATAACATTAATTCAATAATATATTATAGAAATATGTCTAAACATTGCCTTGTACATTTGGCTTTATTTTGGAAGTGATAGAAGTAAGGACACGTGGGAATGTTGGCAATGACTGAACGTAGATCACGTGTACTACTAATGAAGAAACTGATTTGTTTTGCAGTCTCTTTGTACAGTTATAATAATGTAATTGATTCAGCATTATTGCCATGTAAGTTTTACTTTTGGAATTGGTGTAATGCAGGGAAATGTGGCGATGTCGAAAACATTTGACGTCACCTTTTGTAGTACAAGGTACACGGTGACTAACCGAAGCTACTCTGCGTTGTAAAATATGCGTCGCAAGCACCCTCGGTGTGACCGGTATAGCTCTTTATATCTTAAAGCTACAAAACCTGACACGAATTTGATTTTTATAGTTTATCTGATAAATGAAGGTTTGTTTTTTTTGTTTTTTTTAAAAAAGCGGAATGGAGTGGAAATTTAGAGCTATTTGAATAATTGTTAATACCTTGCGTTTTTAGTTTACTCGATTATCTATGCCTAAAATTTGAAAACTATCGCATAAACATATGGCACCAAATTGATATCACTTTGTTTCCAACACGTTTTTGTAACCAAAAACTGCAATAGCAAACACAGAAAATAGCAGTTAGGTATGCTAGTTTAGTTATATTACATAACGGACTCAGATATACAATGATACTTTCTTTTAAAAACTATTTTGTGAAAATGACTGGCAATGGATACCTGTTGACTTTAGGCACTGACTCATGTTTTCCATCTCACGCCTGATCTTACCGCTACGTTCAAACATGTTATTTTCCTTGCCTGGTTGATCAGTTGTACTTGCTCGACGAAGGTCCTATACAATTAACACCCCTTGTTTGCTTAACAGTACAGACACGTTGAAGAACATTTTCTAAATATTCCCTAAATATAAGGCTAATGAGGTCAATGGAAGGATATTTAATTATGACCTTACTGCCCTTAAACGAGTTGGGAATACAACATTAAGATTATTTTTTTCACCAATAACTAGCATAGCTGACGTGTAAATGCTCTTGTGAAATGAGTAGCTATTTGTTTTTAACTTATCTGGATGGTCAAAATATTTGATTTATTGGTGAGCAATCTCTCATTTGAACACAAACGATTCATATCACTTTAGATAACAAATTAGATATTTAGTAAACTATCCAAAGCTATGAAAAAATCCTTACTCTTTGTTACAACATATTTCTTGTTTATAACATGAAGCATAGTTTTTGCCAACATCCACCTACATGACCTTTAAGGGAATATATAAACTATTATGAATACACAAATCAACTGGCATCGATCAAACTACGCACAAATACGTAATGTCTTATTAAAATAGTCATTTGTTCATTTTGGTTTATTCGTATTGGAATGTAAACATGCTTTTCCTCATTCTTTCCTTTATTAGTCGGTCAAATTGTTCGTTTTGCACACAAATACGTAATGTCTTATTGAAATAGTCATTTGTTCAATTTTTGTTTATTCATATTGGAATGTAAACATGCTTTTCCTCATTCTTTCCTTTATTAGCCGGTCAAATTGTTCGTTTTGCGCCACTGTAAAGTAGTTTTTCCAGTCACCAATTTCTCCTGGAAAGAAATTAAAGAGTATTTATTTTTATGTGTTGGTTGTCGTAAGTTGCGACCAATTAACTGTGACAATACTAACTTGGTACCGGGTATACCTTGATCAAAGAGGAGTTTTCCACAGAACGAAGCCCCAACATTGCACTTCTAGTGCGCTGACGCCTGAGATAGCCCCAAATGTGGAATACTCGGGTACGGTATTCATACGTGTAAAGGTCTGCGTTCGCACGAACCGTTTTATATTCAGCGGGGTGGAAGTATAGTGGATAGAGTGTTTGCCGCTCATGTAAGAGGTTGCAAATTTGATCCCCAGTCTGACAAGATGCTACTCAAATAACAACACTCAGAAATGGTTTTACCCAGAAGCGAATTCGAGAGCGTTTTATATAAGTTTTGATTTATTTTGACATCTAACTAAAATAGATTAGTATAAACTAACTGTTACAAAAGGACCAGCAGCGCCTTATCGATCTCTTGTTAAATAATTTTAGTTTCAATAAATTAAATGTCTGCAATACCTTCTAATTAAGTTTGGTAAGGTGGATGTTTTAAGGCAATAAATAGTACATTATAATAATTAAAGGGTCACAACTCCGTCAGCTGATTCGTTTATTCTTTAGAGGCCATAAACACACTGATAAAATCGGACTAGGAATGGATGGAAACTAAACTGATACAGTGTACAAGAAAAGTTAAAGAATGACGACCGACGACGGACAAAACATCAGTCACTGTGGGCCGTTTCACTAACCTTCGTAAATTTCGTACGAACAAATTGTGATACCCAGAAACATTTCTTTAAGCAGTATTTTAGCACATTTTAGAAAGAACAAATTGTTTTTATAACGGTTACACAAGTAAGCGACATAATAAATGAATTTCCCGATTTTTTTTCAAAATTTTAAATTTTACACAAAGTCTAAAAAACGGGCCATAAGACATAATTATGATTTATTGACCAGTGATTTAAAGCTAAAGTTTAATAATGTGGTTTATCTTATTTTTATTATTGTTTTTTTTAATGCGGTTTAACGCCATTTTCAACACATTTCAGGTTATATATGGCATATCCAGTTTTACTGGTGGAGGAAGACCTCAGATTGAGTAGAACCACCGTCCTTCTGCAAGTAACTGGAAACTTTCTTACATAAAGTTTTTTCGAGCGAACGGGATTCGATCCAACGACCTTAGCGGTAAATGTGATCTTGAGACGGCGCCTTAGACCACTCGGCCACGGAGAACCCTTTAAGTGGTTTATTAAAGGTGTAAGACAATATAATTTCTCTTATGAAGAAAATAAAACCGTTAACACATAACTTATTATTTTATGATTAAATGAATGAATGCACAATCATATTATATGTAAATAAGACGTGCATATACTTTGATAGAATTTCAAAATTTTATTTGAAATAATGAAATATCAGAAAGTCATATTGGAAGTAAAACACACTTTAGTACAGTCATATTGGAAATAAAACACACTTAAATACAATCATATCGGAAGTAAAACACACTCAAATACAGTGATATAGGAAGTTTAACATACTTCAATGCAGTCATATCGGAAGTTAAACACACCTAAATACAGTCATATCGGAAGTTAAACACACTTAAATACGAAGTTAAACACACTTAAATACAGTCCTATGGAAGTTAAACATACTTTAATATAGTCATATTGAAAGTTAAACCCACTTCAATACAGTCATATTGGAAGTTAAACATACTTAAATACAGTTATTTTGGAAGTTTAATTGACTAATGTACAGTTATATTGAAGGTTAAAACACACTTTTATACAGTCATATGAGATGAAAACTAAAATACACTTTACGACAGTCATATCAGAAGTTAAACACACTTGAGAACAATCAATTTTAAGGTTAAAACACACTTTAATTAATTCATATGAGAACAATCGATCTGGAGGTTAAAACAAACTTTAATCCATTCATATTGGAAGTTAACACACTTTAATACGGTTATATTGGAATTTTAAAACACTTGGCCCAAATTAAATTGGAAGTGGAAACATCTTAATACACTTACATTGAAAGTTGAAACACTTTATTCAATACAATTACATTGGAAGATAAAACACTTTGATTAATACAATAATATTGGAAGATGAAACACTTTAATTAATACAATTATAATGGAAGATGAAACACTTTGATTAATACAATTATATTGGAAGTTGAAACATTTTAATAAATACAGTTATAGTGGGAGATGAAACACTTTGGTTTATACAATTATATTGGATGATAAAACACTTTAATAAATACAATTATATTGGACGATGAAATACTTTAATAAATACAATTATATTGGACGATGAAACACTTTAAATAATAAAATTATATTGGACGATAAAACATTTTATTAAATACAATTATATTGGAAGTTGAAACACTTTAAAAAAAACCAATTATATTGGAAGTTAAAACATTTTAACATATACAATTATATTGGACGATGAAACACTTTAAATAATAAAATTATATTGGACGATAAAACATTTTAATAAATACAATTATATTGGAAGTTGAAATACTTTAATAAATACAATTATATTGGACGATAAAACACTTTAATAAATACAATTATATTGGACGATGAAACACTTTAAATAATACAATTGTATTGGCAGTTGAAACATTTTAATAAATACAGTTATAGTGGGAAATGAAACACTTTGGTTTATACAATTATATTGGATGATAAAACACTTTAATAAATACAATTATATTGGACGATGAAATATTTTAATAAATACAATTATATTGGACGATGAAACACTTTAAATAATAAAATTATATTGGACGATAAAACATTTTATTAAATACAATTATATTCGAAGTTGAAACACTTTAAAAAAAAAAAATTATATTGGAAGTTAAAACACTTTAATAAATACAACTATATTGGAAGATGAAACACTTTAATCAATACAACTATATTGGAAGTTGAAACTCGTTAATCAATACAATTATATTTGAAGACGAAACTCTTTAATCAATACAATTATATTGGACGATGAAACACTTTTATCAATACAATTATATTGAAAGATGAAACACTTTAATCAATTATATTGGACGATGAAACACTTTCATCAATACAATTATATTGGACGATGAAACACTTTAATCAATACAATTATATTGGAAGATGAAACACTTTTATCAATACAATTATATTGGACGATGAAACACTTTAAATAATACAATTATATTGGAAGAGGAAACACTTTAATAAATACAATTATATTTGAAGTTGAAACACTTTAATCCACGTATATTGGAAGTCTCTTTAATACAATAAATATGTTGGTAGTTTAACACATTTTAAACCAGTCATATTGGATACCTAGTGCTTACAAACCTTTTCTGTAGAAAACAGTTCTTGCATTGTCATCCTTTTCTTGCGTATCTTTTGCTGGCGACGCTGCGTCAGATTTCAGGTTTTGAAGCGAACATCTCGAAAGTATTTCTTGTAAACGGCTGTCGCTATTTTCGCAACCGAGAAACTTCTGAATCCGTCTTAATTGACTTACTCCGTCCTTAATCGTAAAACAAAACATATTTAGAAGATGTACTGCAAATAATATCATTAAGAAATTGCTAAATTGAGAGAAATATACAGAAAACTGGAAACACATCAACATCAAACTTAACTATGCCATTGTAGATAGCTGGATAGCAAATTTAATCTTTATATAAAGACGAATGGCAATGCTATAGGATAGACGAGTCCTTTGGAAGCACAGAAGGTATCACAGCAGAAACTAATAAACAGCATAACAGTATTATGCGACAATATGCATATGATGTACATTGGATACATGTTTGATACATAATGAACACGTGACGAGCCTTTTATAATTTACGATCATGTATTTTATACAGATTATTGCAGCCAGAGGTAGCATGCAAATGTGTGAGTTTGCTTTTTGTTTGAATATAACCTTCATTTTATGCGATCGAGAGCCAACAAACGAGCAGTTAATATAACCACACTTTCCTGGAATCCTGGGAGATTAAGCAGTATTTGAGCATACCTATCTCCGCAAGTGACTGACCACTTTCTCACTTGATTCGACGAATGCCAACAAGTCTATAGTCCGGCAGAGATTTGAACTCATAACAGACTGATTTATAGTACGTGCTTAACCTACATGCTGTAACTTTGCAGCTAAACAAATACTGTAATTCTTCAAGCACCGACCTTTTTCATATCTTCATAATATACAACCAATACATTGATGTCTTTGTTTTCTTCTATAGCGGATTGCCAGGAGTCCAAGTAATCAAATAGCGAACCAAATGGAACTAAAATGATATAAAACAATTTATACTTAAAAATTTAAGTATGATAATATTACAATAAGGTGTCACACTGTATAGAGCCGATGCAAACGCGGGCCATTACATTGCTGAATAATAACACTGCTTATGAACACATGCTTGTAACATATTGCAATAATAATTTGAATTATCTAGCCCTTTAGATTAGTGCTACATTCCAAAGCTGATCAATACAGGAAGTGCGACAGTGCGTTTTAGTTTTTTTTGAAATACATCTAGCAGTTTTATAGACGTTTATACGCATTACTCTTTACATAACGTCGTTACATTGTGTTTTGTTGTGAAATTAATGTAACAAAATGTTACTTATATAGAAACGGTACTGTATTTGAATACGGGGTCGTAATGAACACAAATCATTTGAATACTGTGTGTCAAGTTGATGGCAAAATACAACTGGTCAAAACTAAAAAAATACTGTCATATTGACAGACGACTAAATATAAATTATGCATGGTTCTGACGACCACCTGCTATGGAATGAAAACAAACACGTATTAGATCTACATTCAAGTTAGAACTGAAACACTAGTGTTTGATTGAACAAAAATTATATAAAGATGATCGTTGGAATAGTTTTCTTCACTATTAATCTTGTGAATAATTTACTATTTAAACTTTGGCATAAAATATTGTTTAGACATCATTGGCAAATCTTACCTATTCCAGTCATGAAACAGGTGATGAAGCAATTCCATGACATTGTGGTCCCTACAAGTGAGGATTTCTGCAGATGGTGATATAAAGACACCGCTGTATCTTTGGGATTCCGAAGCACAAGTACTATGCTTTTGTTTTTATCTATGTGTTCCTGTGGTTGGCGGTCATAGTGCAAATGCGATGCAAGGTTTCTAGGACTTGGCATGGACGACATTCGCTCCAGATTGAAGAACTCGAGAAGCGCTGGTCCAGGCCATGGTATTGACTGTATCGGCTCAGAACGTTGTACGTAATGAAGCAAGCTAGATACCCAATGTGTGCCTGTATGAAAGCAATGGAAGACACAACGAAGAAAAGGAGAATGAGGTAGCTAAAACATCGTCAGTTGATACGTTTGCAGTGGTGTAACCATCTCATATATATATGTATTTAAAATGTTGATTTTTTTTATTTATATTGAGCAAATTATTTCTATGGAGTAAAATACTCATATTGAGTGAAATATTTAAATTGTATGTACTATTATATAGATTAGAATAGTAATATGGAGGAAACTATGTATTTATATTCTAATAAGACTTTAGGATTTGTTATTCATTTTATATATAATATATTGATTTACGCTAATTATTGCTTGCGTTTACATCAATATGCTTACAATACATTATGTTTGGTGATTTGGAACCACCATATCCGTAAAAAAACGCGTGTCTTTTTATTGACCTCTATCTTTATAGTAATCTCATCACTTGTGGTATTTATTTACCATTAATTTTGATTCAAGGCAAACTGTTTTGTTGATAATTTGTTATTTTTGCGACTGTATATAGTAGTGGCACCTACAACCTAAGTAACCAACATTTTATATAAATTTTACACTAAATATACATATATATTCAATATAAATTATATACTTTATATTAAGTTATCGATCCATATAAATTATAAACTCTATATTAGGTATACACTCGACCATAAAAACGTACATGCAATATAAATAGTTTACTCTATACAAATTATAAACATATAAATTAAACCTCCATGAAATAATACACTCCATATAAATAATGCACTCTATATAAATATTACACTAGGTCATATAAATTATACATAACACTTTATTTTATAAATAATACATTCTATATAAGTAATACACTCAATATCAATTATACACTCAATATACACTCTATATAAAATATAAACCCGGCCATATAAATAATAAACTCAATAAAATACTACACCCAATCAAAATAATACACGCCATATAAATTATACACTCTGACATATACATTATACATCCAAAAATATTACACTTCAAATTATAAACAATACACACTATAGTATAATTTACACACCCGGACATATAAACTATACAACCAAAATTAATACCCTCCATATAACAAAAAAACACACTTTATTTTAAATAATACACTCAATATGAATAGCAAAATCAATTATTATAAATAAACACTTCTTTACAACTGATACAAACTTTCAATATCAATTCAAAGAATATACTCCGCAAAAATGTACATTCCATATAATCAAAGCTCTCCATAATTACTACACTCCATATAATCAAAACTCTCCATAATTACGACACTCCATATAAACCAAACTCTCCATAATTACTACACTGAGTCTCCATTTAATTAAAACTCTCCATAATAACTACACTCCATATAATTAATACTCGCAATAATTACTGCAATCCATATAATGACTACTTCCCATAATTTCTACACTCAATATAATTCAAACTCTCCATAACTACTACACTCCATATAATAATCCTCTGTATAATAACTACACTCTATATAAATAATACTATTAATAATAACTACACTTTATATAGATAATTCTTCAATACTTACTACACTCAAGATAAATTATGTTCTCTTTTAAATTCTATAGAACAGTATTAAGTTTTAGTTGAAGCCTATTTAGTTTTTTCGATTGTGAAACAAGATATTACAACATATAAACAAAAGCAATATAGGCAAATGACGCTCGGGGTCTTCCTGGATAGAACCTGTACTAAGTATATGCGTGAAAATGTCTTGCCAAAGACAAAGCACAGAGCCGTGACGGAAAATGAAATATATGGCCATCTGACCCTGTGTCCAATTCTCTACCACAGGACCATGCGTTTTAAGCTAGAACATAAGATAAAAGTATCGATTAACTTCCTAAGTTCAAAAGAATTCTGATATTTGACAACTGATTACATGTTAAAATTAAATTTACCTGACTTTGGGTAGGTGCATAGTAAAACATCATCATCTTTGGTTTTGTATGCTTTCATAGACTGTAGATTGTTTACGAAGTTGTTTTCGAAAATTTTCAATGGTATGAGTATGTCCTCAAATAGCATAAGGTCCATGAACCCATCCTGACCCTCGACTTTAATGGATACTGACATCTGAAAAGTGTATGAATAACGGAGTGTGACAAGTGTAAAAAGTAAGTATATGTGCCGGTTGATACATGGCAAGCAATGTCTTAGAGTAGTAATGGCATTGAAATATAGATGGTGACGTAACTGACTACCAGGGCCATATCCAACCAAAGGCACGACTTATTCTTACCTATTGCTTTCTAGAAAGTCCTATTCTGACATTTGCTTGTGCCAAGAAAGTGTGTACAGTCTTGTAACCTGTCTATCTGTTTTATTTGGATTCGTATTTTACGATACTAACTGACTAATTTTGATTTCCTTCAATGCTTGCAGAAAGAAAAAGTGTCAAAGATGATTAAGACTAGTAAGTATGCATCACAGCAAACGTTTAGTAAAAACAGACTAGCCGGTATGCAATATATTTTTACAAATCGATAATAATAACACACTACCTTAGACTCGCTGTTGACTATTTTATCAACGCATGTAAAAGACCGTATATATTGTAGCCGTTTTAAGATGTAATCGAGACATGTGTCAGCTACGTTAACGATGTGTAGACGTGACAGGAAGTCAGCTGGTTATAGTACAGTCAAAAGGACATCAACCCACATATTCGTCATAGGGACGACTTGACGGTCCTGCCGTCGGAGTACGTCGAAAGTCGGTACGAGGTGACGTAAAGCCAGAAGCTCAGTATAGAGTTGTAGGGAAGATAACCCAGTTTATATAGCAAACGCTACAAGGGACGATTGATGCTAAATCTACGATAATCCGGACACGGTTGAAGTATCTTAAATACAATATTAGTGCATTGTAAAAACAGTTAACAGTCATATAATGAAAGCAGTTTGAATCGCGATAGAGATTTACGAAACGTGTAGGAGATAGAACTGTGTAATTTTATTTGAGTATACTTGTATTCTACCCTTGTGAGTTGTCGACCCTTGGTCATTTTTAATAATGCTGTTCTCTGCTGTGTTATTTTAAATAGGTGCACAGGTTAATAACACGTATAATGTAACTTAGTGAAATAAATGGACAAAATGAGATCACGTCTACAGTAAACATGTAAAGATAATAAATATGCAGACACAATCACGACGCTAACATGTCCTGCATATCATTAAACAGCTACACTTTGATACCTGTGTACAAATGAACTAATATGTCACGCGATCTACAATTGAGGATTTGTACAGGTATTACAAATATTTAGGTGCGTCTGCTATGGTGAAATAATTAGCAAGTAACTCTGGTTTTAATATCAATATAATTCAATGCGTACTTACTATTTGTCACTTGTAAACGTTTATCCAAAAGTGTATTCAAAATTAGACTTCTGGAACACTTACCTTAGCGTTAAGTTTATAAATACGAATAAACTAGAACAAGTTTATAAAGTAGGCCTGTCATGCAATGTCATGTTTTTGATATGACTCGATATAACGAATCATTAGATACAGTATTAGTAAATATATTTATAATAATGTATAGATTTAACTTCACAGTTGAATTTTTTTCTCTGTTCTATATATATTATGGTTAAACGTTATTATGGAAACACGCAATGGTGGTAGCTGCTGACCTTATGGGTTAAACCTATTTTATTTATATCACTATATATACAGAAATGGGGTTGGGCAACACGATCTTCCAACATTAGATTCGCCCCCATCCCTCTACCTAAAGTTTAATAAATAACATATATACGCCCAACAATCGCATAGACCGCATTGTAATTACAACATCGACGTTTTAAGACAGTGGGTTTCAAATTGGTGAATTTTACGGTAAGTGTTCAATATTTTCACCAAAATTCGTTTTACTTAAACTTTGTTTTGAAAATCGAAGAATGTCATCGGATGGAAAGTTCTACAAACCAATAATTGACGGAAGTTAAGCTCAATTAGTCATTATATGAATGTGTGAGCACTTTTGAAGTGCTCCCAAAAGTGACCAAATTTCTGCGCCTGACAATCATCTTCTGTCATATATTCAAGCAGTCAAGCCCTGTTTTTATATATGTGCCTTCCGAGTGTAGACCATATAATATAGCTTACGTACGCAGAAAGTTACGCAAAAAGGCAGCTGTTCAATAAAGAATTATGACGAAAAATACAGTACAAAGCAGGCGAATACTTTACAACTCAGGGGTGCTATACAAATAAGAACAAACTGTCTGTCAAAGCTCCTACTTGTTAACGTTCTTCATATCAGTGATGTTTATATAGATATACAGTTATATACATTCGTGTTTGTATGCACGAAGTTATATCTAGATTTGTATAATTAATTATGACACAAGAAATGTGTAATTTCAGTTTACAAGCCTTACGAATAGGAACATCTAAAATAATATAGTTATGCCTTAGTTCTGCTATGATACTATACAATAATTTACTATAAAATGTAATATATCACATGCGACTTTAAGAAACTCTCAGTTGTATCACGCTTTCCAACAGCTTCCAGTTTCTTAAAGATGTAAGCTTATTGAATTACAAAGACGAAGGTTCCATCGAAGACAATGGTTGAGTCCGTCGTTGTGGTTTATCTTATTTATGTATTTTATAGTTAGATAAAATGTTTTATGTCATTGTATAACATTTGGGTATTGAAGATAATGGTTGAGTCTGTCGTTGTGATTTATCTTATTAATGAGAAATTCGTTAATAAACAGGCCGGCATTTTCCGGTTTATTCGTCAATGTTTTAGCATAATCCGATACTTATCAATGAATGTCTTTATCGCGGGCCGCGATTTAGTATTTGGTCGCCAAAATTAAATATTTTTGTCTCACTACAAAGATATAAGATTTTGAATAAAATATCCATAATGTTAATGTTTGATATAGATAAGGCCTCTTCAAGAGCTGGTGGAAGGATGTGTTCAGGTTGTTCATTTTGATTTATTGTGTCCAATTCACTCCTTGGAAACGGCTCATACAGTTCTTCATAAACTGGATCCTCATATTCATTAAATCATTGAGGACTGGCATAACACTTTTGATGTACAACACCATCGTTGTTGTCAAACGACCCGTCCAACAGTTCTCTAAAGTCATTAGTACCACACCAATCTTTGTCAAAATCTTGTATGAAAGGTAGTTTTCCCTTTGACTGATGTGGTATTTGATATTTTATTGAGTATTTGGTTTTCATCCGGTAAACGTAATGGTGTTGAAGTTCTTATTACTGGTGAGAAGGGAAGCATTATTTGTTTTGATTAAGTGAATCGCTAGAAAAGCAAATCGTTTGCTTAATGTAGGTGTTTTTTTATGTTTTACGCATAAAAATATAATCCTTTCTTCCGTTTTCCATTAAAATGTACCACATCGTTTTGATCTAAATGAAAGAAAACAGTGCTTATAGAAAAAATATCACATACACGAGGGCTAACATATTGCCGTATGTCGCTCATCTGAAATGACATAACTGTGATCTTATTGACATATATGCTGATTAAAAAAGTGTCATTCTGGCATAAATTGATGGATTTGGCTGGTTCAAAATAGGAAACAGTATTTATGGACATAACAGTTTATACTCAGTTTAATCAGACACAAATCAAAAGCAATAGTGTACACAAGAAAACTGTGGACGGCTGACATGTATGTTATAGTTAAAGGAACAATATAAAATATTAAACGAAATGTTCAATTAATTCCACTAGAATAACATTATGCGAAATAAACGAACCGGAGCAATTATAGGCAGTTTGTTCTTATTGCATAGAACCATTACGTCGTAAACTATCCGCCTACTACGTACTGTGTTTCATAATTCTTTGTGGAATGGCCAACATTTTGCGTTACGTTCCGCGTACGTAAATTACACTAAAAGGTTAGCCCTCGGAAAACACTTATACAAAAAAAACAAGACTTGTCTGTTTGATAATATAACAGAAGACGATCGCCAGATGTAGCCCTATGGTTACCGTTACTTTTGTGACCACTTCGGAAGTACTCTCACATTCATGAAACGACCAATTGAGCTTAACTTTCGTTAGCTATATATTTGTTTAACAACTGACCATCCGATTGTCACAAAAACATTTTAGTAACATGCATATCAACAAAATATTGAACACTTACCGTTTAAAAAAGACTATTTTAAACAATTGATCTTTTATCCAATATAATATTATAATCACTCTTTTTTTAATTATTATTATCAATATATTACTTCTAAGTTAAAATAAACTATTTGTTCTAGAATGAACAGCGTGTGGCTTTTTATTATTAGTTATACAATTGAAATTCCAATACAATAGTTTTCAATATTAAGAACATTAAATGACAGTAAACGAATATCACAGATATTCACATTATCCCGTAATACACATTTGTTCGGTTACATTATAATAATATAAAATTTTAAACTCGAAAGCAAAGAAGAGAAAGGACTGTCAATGGGCAATTTTATAACCTAATATAAACAATTAACTTGTCAAAGGTTATGTAACTCAGCCTAGCCTTAGTAGTGCTATATACAGTGTAATTTCAAAATGAACTTAAGTATTTTCAACATATAATCGAATTCAATACAATGATGGACTGTATATGTATATACAAAGAGCCCGATATTATATAAAACTGCTATGACTATCAGATTACCTAGCTTTAACTACATTAACTGCTTAACTCCGGTAACCAGAATATAATTAACACAAATGTTATAATTGATTTTGGTATTTCTGTGTTGTTTTTAAGGACATCCAATTAGATGGTAAGAATCAAGTGCGAAGCGTTAGTGACGACATATTTTACGGTTAGACATATGCAAAATTTCGTGTTTACATTATTTTGCACTAACTAGAACACTATAGTATATGAACAGTGACAAATGACAAACATTATTGCATGTGTAACCGGTTTCACTTTAGATTCACGCGTACTACGGAAAGTCCACGCTTTATGGGTGTACAGTTATGCCTATTTTTCTAGTGTTACTTTATGTATTGTTATTTAAAAGATTTGTTTCATAATACCTAAACTTCAATTTGGTAAAGGTGATATGAAATACTTCGTCCAATAAAATGTTTGAAATTGCATTCAAAATCGATCAGTATTTACAAAATGAGCGGTTTTATCCTTAATATGTTCTGTTTTGAAACCATAATTTTGGAAAAAATACTTTAGAAAGAAACAAGAAAACCTGGCAAAACTCATTTGATATAATACATTTTTAATCGGTCATATTGTCAGAATTATCAATATAAGATTTATTAGAAAAAAAAAATTAATCATCCAAAATTTACTCATTTCCGAGCAAAGTATATTTTTCGGCGTCAAATGGCTCATTTCAAAACCTTAATTCACGAAAGAAATAAAAAAATACCAATATGAATTCCTCACAATAACCATTTGGTATACTATATTTTCAATCGGCGATGCTTTTAAAGTTATCTTAACAAGCTTAGTTTCCAAAATGGATCTATTTCCGAAAATCAATATTTTGCCGTCATTACTTACACGCGTGCACCGTTTTGAAAGATTTAGACCCTTATAAACAATGTTAATTTATTTTATTTTAGTTCATGACCTTTAAGAATTGCAAGTTCAATGCACCATTCAACAATGAACATAAAAATACATTTTATTGTGTTTTGAGGGACATGTAAGAGATTAAATCCAGGCAATTGTTTCACAATATTCTGTCTCGCTTTCGAAAATTCTAATCGTTAATTTGTCAACATACTTATCCTTATTTTATTAATAGTTAAATTAATTTTCTTTAAAAAATGAATATTGGGGAAATTCAAAACAATCTTAAAATAAAGGTTAACACTCCGATGGAATTTACGAGTGTTTTTTATGAGTAATTAAGTCTAATTCAAGGCGTGACGTCATATTTACATTGATGGTGGACACACTTTTCAGATATTCACATTTTTGATTTTAAGTTTTGAAATTAAGTGTGATGTGAGAAAATCACATGTCAAATGTAATATTGAGTATATATCGATTAGAAAATCCAGTGCTCAGTAAGAAAAATCTAATGTTGAATAAAACTGTTGTATATCAATATGATACGCCAAATATTAATACAAATATACTATTTAAACTACTTGCACAAAACGATGTATGGGGCAGGTCTCGACGTCACACTAACTTACGACGTCAGCCCGACGTTGCGAAGATGTCTTTCGGTGCTAGGGTTATTCCACACTGGTACTGATGCGTAGTTTTTCAAATTATTCTCCGCAATTCTTTATGCATTTTTGATGCCGATGCACCCATTTGGTAGATTAAAAAAAAATGAAAATTAAGCACCCACACAACTTGCTGTACATGCTTCACAAATGCATCAATATTCTCGTGTCTAACTTATCTAAACTGCCGCTTAACTTGTGGGAAAATCTCAAGTCCATGGGAGCAAAATCCGGTGAATACTGTTGTTGTATGGTGTTTAGCAATTTTTCAGTCATATCGCGACGGTGTTTGCTTGATACAGTATTCTAAGCACTGTCACACTGGAGTATCATGCCGCAGACACATGGTATGATACCCCACCCAGTCACATTATACTGACACCGGGTCGACCAGACCTAGAACTCTCCTCTAAATGCTGAGCGTAAAGCGAGGAAGCTTCTAGCAACATTTTTAAAGTCTTTGGTATGACCCGGCCGGGGATTGAACCCACGACCTTCCGCATGCGAGGCGGACGCTCCACCACTAGACAACGCCGCAGTCCCGGTGAATACGGACTGTGCGTAAGTTGTTCGAATCTGAGTAACCCAATTTCCATCTGCGTTGTTTCTGTGCGATGTGGAGGAGCATTATCCTGATGGAGAATGAGTGTATAAATCAAGTCCCGGTCGAAGAAAATTCCTCGATGCTGCAACTCTCTTAAGTTTATCATCATCAGATAAGATCGTTGGTATCCAGAGGGCACACTTTTTGTACATTTTAAGTCCATCTTTCAGAAGAGTGTCAACAGTTGTTCGTCCAACCCCAATCCGGTTTCCAATTTCTCGAACCCTTTCCCACCTATCTTCATTAATGATATACTGCACCGACGTCACGAGTCCACCATTGATTAATTATCCCCGGTCGTCCCGGTCTTTCATCATCAGCAGTTGACTTTCTACCGTCCGAAAATCGTTTATGCCCCTTGTGCACTTATGCACGGCATACTTTCGGTTTTCCCGTTGTTAATTTTATCATTTGAATGGTATCTCCTTGAGATTTTCCTAAAGCAACGCACAGTTTAATTATAGTGCGTTCTTCTGCGACGTTAAACTCGCACATATTTTGCGTCATCATAATTTCATGCAGTTATGGAAACTAGCTGTACAATGTAAACAACTTGATCGTTGCCTCTGAAATTGTCAAGATATGCTGTCTACGTCACGTACATTTTACCGGGAAATTTTGATGTATTTACTCTATTGTGTGTTTTATACCGCTCGTATATATTGTATTCATTTTTTCATTTTATGGTGATGTCCGACCTGCCCCGCACATCGTTTTACAAGTATGCGTATATAGGCCTATTTTCGTATTTTTTCACACAACTGTTTAAATATTTACGGACATAACTCATATAACATAGTACTTTATAGTTATAAAGTTTAATTTGATCGAACTGCGTTATTTTTCTAATAACTCCTAGTGTCTACGTATTTTACGGACACACCTCGTATATATATATTATAAAATCTAGCGCCCAGTAAGAATATCTATAATTGAGTAAGGATGTTATGTATCGAGTGAGAAAATCTAGTGTTGTGTATGGAAATATAGTGTCGAATGAGGAAATCAAATGTTGTATAAGCATGTTGATTATATATATAATAGAAAAATTAGTGCCCGGTAAGAAAAATCTTTAGTCGAGTAAGGATGTTGTGTATCGAGTGGGAAAATCTAATGTCGCGTATGAAAATATAGTGTCAAACAAGGAAAATGACTGTCAGGTTAGGATGTTAATTATATATTCATTAGAAAATCTAGTGCCCAGAAAAAAAAATCTATAGTTGAGTAAAGATGTTATGTATAAGATGAGAATATCTGTGTCACGTATGAAAATAAAGTGTCAAATAAATAAATTGAATGTCATGTAAGGATGTAGAGTATATATAGATTAGAAAAACTAGTGCCCAGTAGGAAATATTTATAGTTGGGTAAGGATGTTATGTATCAGGTGAGTAAATCTTGTGTCACGTATGAAAATATAATGTCAACTGAATGTCGGGTTAGGATGTTGGGTATATATAGATTGAATGATCGAGTGCCAGTAAAAAATTCTATAGTCGTGGATACTATGTATCGAGTGAGAAAATCTAGAGTCGCATATAAGAATATAGTGTCAAATAAGGAACTTGAATGTCCTGTAAAGCTGTTGAATATATATGGATTAGAAAATGTAGTGACCATCAGAAAAATCTATAGTCCAGTAAGGATGTTGTATATCGAGTGAGAAAATCTAGTGTCACGTATGAAAATATAGTATCAAATAAAGAAATTGAATGCCATTAAAGGATGTTGAGTGTATATAGAATAGTAAATCTGCTGCCCAGTAAAAAAAATCTTTAATCGAGTAAGGATGTTATGAATCGAGTGAGAAAATCTAGTGTCGCATATAAAAATAAAGTGTTAAATAAGTAAATTGAATGTCCTGAAAAACAATCTATAGTCCAGTAGGGAAGTTGTATATCGAGTGAGAAAATCTAGCGTCGCATATGAAAATATAATGTCAAATAAGGAATTGAATGCTGCTTAAAGAGGTTGATTATATAAATATTAGAAAATCTAGTGCCCAGTAAAGAAATTCTATAGTCAGGTAAGGATGATGTGTATTAAGTGAGAAAATCGAGAGTCGCATATGACAATAGTGTCAAATTAGGAAATTGAATGTCATTAAAAGATGTTGAGTGTATATAAAATCGAAAATCTAGTGCCTAGTAAGAAAAATCTGTATTAGAGTAAGGATGCTGTGTAGCGAGTGAGAAAAAGTAGTGTCGCATATGAAAACATAGTGTCATATAAGGAAAACTACCCCACCACCACAACCACTACTGCTATTACTACTGTTACTACTACCACAACCACAACTACTACTACTACTGCTGCTGCGACTACTACTGCTTCTACTACTACTACTACTACTACTACTACTACTACTACTACTACCACAACCACCACTACTACCACCACCAACACCACTACTACTATTATTACTACTACTTTTAGTACTACTACAACTACTACTTATACTATAACTACTACCACCATCACCACTACTACTACTTCTACTACTGATATTACTACTACTACCACCACCTCCACCACCACCACTACTACTACGACTACTACTACTACCACCACTACTACTACTACTACCACCATCACCACTACTAATACTACTACTACTACTACTACTACTACACCACCACCACTACTACTACTACTACCACTACTACTACTAATATTGCTACTACTACTACTACTACCACCATCACCACCACTTTTACTACTACTACTACACTGCTACTACTACTACTACTACTACTAACACTTCTGCTACTGCCACTACTACCATAACCACAACTACTACTACTACTACCACCACCACAATTACTACAACTACTTCTTATACTGCTACTTCCACCACCATCACTACTACTACGACTACTACTTCTATTACCACCACCACCATCACCACTACTACTTCTACTACTTCTACCACCACCAACAACATTTGGTACTACAACTACTACCACCACCATCACCACTACTAGTACTACCAATACCACCACCACCACCACTACTACTACTATAACTACTACTACTACTACTACTACTACTACTACACCTATTACTACTACTACTACTACTACAACTACTACTACTACTAGTACTACTACTATTTTTATTAATATTTCTACTGATATTACTACAGTCAAAACTCGTTATTTCGAATTCTGTGGGACCGTAAAAATAATTCGAAATATCCGAAGTTTGATTTATCAGGAGTGTATTTTTGTTCAACATTTTACCGTTACCCCACCCACTTCATAAATCGTTGAAAATATACATGTTGTACATATAAATATCTCTATTTGTTGTTTTTTTCCAATATAAAACGTTGTCGTTATATTTACACATGATACAAACTTTGTTTATATTGATGTGTACGGTGGATTTATCTTAAATTCTACTGTTTACATGCGTTATTTTCTTCTATGCAAACGTATGTTGTGCGTTGTTATCCTTGTGTAAGCTAATTTTCTATTTGCACAGTGCGTGATTATTGTATGTTTTTGAGTGTGATATAATAAATAAACAAAATATACTTTTATTTTTTATACTTTTAATTTACATGAATATCAAATAAATAGAAAAGGCAACTGAAATATAAACACAGGTTATATACAATCAATGGTTACAACAATTTTACAAATAAAATAAGACGAAAAATAGCACATGTCAAAAACGTCTTCTAACACTTCGGCGTTGTTTGTCTAATTAGTGTGTATATCGCTCGGGTTTGTATCATAACAATTTGATGACACAATTAACTTACCGGCCAGTACAGACACATGAAGCGATAAATTACAGGTATGGGATCAACAATTATCACCTTCGACGGTTTGCCTTTCATCTTCACGCGGTGATAAAAATTCGAAATAACGAGTGAGAAATCAATAGATTTTAGGATGGAGGGACCGAAAAACAGATTCGAAATAGTGAATAATTCGAATTACTGGAATTTGATATATCAGGAGTTAATTAATATAGAAATAGAAGGGGAAAAAACGGGACCGAACTTCAAATTTGAGATAACCGGAAATTTGAAATATCAGAGTTCGAGTTGGTGAGTATCAACTGTACTACTACCACGACCTCCACCACTACTACTACTACTACTACTTCTACTACTACAACTACTACTACCACTACTACAACTACTACCACCATCACCACTACTTTTACATGTACTACTATTACTACTACTACCATCTCCACCACCACCATTACTACTACTACTACTACACCACCACTACTACTACCACTACTACTACTACTAATATTGCTACTACTATTACCACCATCACCACTTCTACTACTACTACTACTACTACACTGCTACTACTACTACTACTACTACTACTACTACTGCTACTGCTACTATTACTACTACCATAACCACAACTACTACTACTTCCACCACCATCACTTCTACTAGTACTACCAATACCACTACCACCACCACCACCACCACCACCACCACCACCACCACCACTACTACTACAGTTCTGACACATTGGTGATAACTAACGCTCACCTATTTATTCATAGAATAGTCGAACTAAAAACATATTTAAAAGAGTTTTGTATTGTGTGGAAATGAGCATCTCCTTCACGAATGTTTCAGCTCACCATTAGCTTTGAACGTTTTTGTATTTATTATACTACTAGTACTACTACTATTTTTATTAATATTTCTACTGATATTACTACTACTACCACGACCTCCACCACTACTACTACTACTACTACTTCTACTACTACAACTACTACTACCACTACTACAACTACTACCACCATCACCACTACTTTTACATGTACTACTATTACTACTACTACCATCTCCACCACCACCATTACTACTACTACTACTACACCACCACTACTACTACCACTACTACTACTACTAATATTGCTACTACTACTACCACCATCACCACTTCTACTACTACTACTACTACACTGCTACTACTACTACTACTATTCACCAATGCAACTACCACCACTACTACTACTACTACTATTACTACTACTACTACTACTACTTTTACTATACTACTACTACTTCTTCTACTACTACTACCTCCACAACACCACCACTAATCCTACTTCTATTACTACTATTACCACTACTACTATTAATATTACTACTACCACCACCGCCGCCACCACTATTACTTATACTTCTAACATCACCATCACGGTTACTTCTACTACTACTAATTCTATTACTATTACTACTACTACTACTACTACTACTACTAGTAGTACTACTACCACCACTGGGTTCTGATCTTGTGTAATTTAAGTACTAAATGTGTGCTTATCATGCAGTTGAGTTGATGCTTTTCTCATGTAATTAAAGTACCAAACGTGTGATTCTCATGTCGTTGATGCTTTAATTGTTTAATTTAGGTATCAAACGTGTGCAAATCATGCAGTTGGTAATTGTCTTATGTAATTTAGATACAAAACTTGATCTAACGCCGTTGGTGCCTATCTTGTGTATTGAAGGTACCAAACGTATGCTTATCATGCAGTTGGTTCTTTTTGTGTGTAAATTTGGTACCAAACGCGTATTTCTCATGTCGTTGGTGTCTGTGTGTTATTAATGTACTAAACGTTAGGTTCTCATGTCGTTGGTCCCTGTCTTGTTTATTTAGGTACCAAACGGTGCTTATCATGCAGTTGGTGATTGTCTTGTTTAGATTAGTACCAAACGTGTGGATGTCACGTCCGTTGTGCTTATCATGCAGTTGGTGCTTGTCGTGTGCAATTTAGGTACCTAACGCGTGGTTCTCATACCGTTGGTGCTTGTCGTTTGTAATTTACGTACTTAACGTGTTATTCTCATGCCGTTATGCTTTAATTTTGTAATTTAGGTACACAACGTTTGCTTATCATGAAGTTTGTGCTTGTTATATGTAATTTAGGTACAAAACGTGAGGTTCTCATTCTGTTGGTGCTTTAATTGTGTAATTTGGTATCAAGTGCTTGGTTCTCAGGTAGTTGGTTCTTGTCTTGTGTTATTTAAGTACCAAACTCGTGCTTATCATGCAGATAGCGCTTGTCTTATGTAATAAAGGTACCAAACGTGTTATTCTCATCATTGATGCGTGTGCATATCATGCTGTTGGTGATTGTCTCGTGTAGTTTAGGTACCAAACGTGTGAATCTCACGTCGTTGCTGCCTGTCTTGTGTATTTTAGGTATTCAAAGTGTGCTTACCATACAATTGGTGCTTGTCGTGTGTTATTCAAATACCAAACGCGTGGTTATCATGCCGTTGGTGATTGTTTTTTGTACAACTAATAAATCTATAAAATATTATGCTTTGTTATAATTATTATACATCTATTTATTACAACTCATTGATAATTCTTAAAAATTAACAAACATAATAAGTCTTAGAGCATAGCTTGAGATACAGAATACCATTCTTGGAAAGAAAAGCTATGATTATACATGTTTATGATATGAAAATAATAGTCAGTTTTTAAGTGGTGTCATATCTCTCACCATAATACTATTTTATAAAATAAATATATCCCAGTCGATGGTGTATTTGGTGTAAGGTTTCTTTTGGTGTTGAGTGTATTTTCAGTTTGAAAATGAGTACAATTTTAAATAAGGAAAATAGCTTTTTGTTCAAGTAAAGTTGATAGAATTACTTAATCATATACGTTAACATTTTAGACATTGGGATTGCAGAGTAAAGGCTCTGTTTGAAAAAATAATATGTATTTTTAAACTTTTTATTTTGTATTTTTTTTATTTCATTGTAACAGTTTAACAAAATCAGATGTGAAATACACAAACTATGAGGCAGTATAAACAAAATTTCTGATATTACATTTTCATATTTGTAAATTAAGAGGCAAACTTTTTTTTAAATCTAATAAATCACAGAAGTTCAGATAAATGCGCTGTAGAATAGAATATCTTTATACTGTACAGTGGACTGGCGTACTGTATCATTTTGTTTAGGGTTTAAGAGTTTATGATCTTGTTTGACATGGCGCTGTCTGCCATGTCTGCCTTCTGTTTTAGTGGTCACCTCTATTAACCCTGGTGGCGTCATTTGCTCGGTGTGTAAGCGCCACCTAATTGCAACACAATGCATTAACTGTGACGCCATTCAAATGCCACTGAATCAACTGACCAATCAACGTACTGAAATTGCATTGCTTAGTAACGGACCAATGGGAAGAGCCGGGTCCGGTCTACTGTATAAGCAAATACAGTTGATACTCACCAACTCGAACTCTGATATTTCAAATTTCCGGTTATCTCAAATTTGAAATTCGGTCCCGTTTTTTCCCCTTCTATTTCTATATTAATTAACTCCTGATATATCAAATTCCAGTAATTCGAATTATTCACTATTTCGAATCTGTTTTTCGGTCCCTCCATCCTAAAATCTATTGATTTCTCACTCGTTATTTCGAATTTTTATCACCGCGTGAAGATGAAAGGCAAACCGTCGAAGGTGATAATTGTTGATCCCATACCTGTAATTTATCGCTTCATGTGTCTGTACTGGCCGGTAAGTTAATTGTGTCATCAAATTGTTATGATACAAACCCGAGCGATATACACACTAATTAGACAAACAACGCCGAAGTGTTAGAAGACGTTTTTGACATGTGCTATTTTTCGTCTTATTTTATTTGTAAAATTGTTGTAACCATTGATTGTATATAACCTGTGTTTATATTTCAGTTGCCTTTTCTATTTATTTGATATTCATGTAAATTAAAAGTATAAAAAATAAAAGTATATTTTGTTTATTTATTATATCACACTCAAAAACATACAATGTTCACGCACTGTGCAAATAGAAAATTAGCTTACACAAGGATAACAACGCACAACATACGTTTGCATAGAAGAAAATAACGCATGTAAACAGTAGAATTTAAGATAAATCCACCGTACACATCAATATAAACAAAGTTTGTATCATGTGTAAATATAACGACAACGTTTTATATTGGAAAAAAACAACAAATAGAGATATTTATATGTACAACATGTATATTTTCAACGATTTATGAAGTGGGTGGGGTAACGGTAAAAAGTTGAACAAAAATACACTCCTGATAAATCAAACTTCGGATATTTCGAATTATTTTTACGGTCCCACAGAATTCGAAATAATGAGTTTTGACTGTATAAGCAAATATTTTTTGGATTATGGTCAATGTTTCGAACAATTCATTGATACAAAGGACGTCTGCATACCTATATATACTGTAAACGTTACAAAGGGACGCTACAAAATGTGTTATGCCATGTAGGGATATAGGAGTTATCAAACCATTATAATTGCAAATTTAAGAATTAGTGTTACGCCTTTTTTCTCGATGAAGTTCGATGAAGACGTTTATAATTTCTTGTAAAAGTTTCTGTACGGCTTAATAAAATAATAAAACTGACTTTTTAAAACTAGACTGGGATAATAAGATATAATACTTCGAAGTATTAAGTAGTTTCATTTCGAGCCACATTAAATTACCCCAATGGTCCAAAGTGACCAGAAATAATAACACAGCCGAACTAGAGGGTGACAGTTTACAGACGTTAAATATTAAATAAATTCCAGAAATTCACCATTCTTATGAAGTATTGTACTAATCGGTAAAGGGAGTTTATAAGGCAAACACGCTAGAAATGTCTTAAAATAGAATTAGTATTAAAATGAATAGAAAGCATCTCATTATCCTTAATAAATCAAATCCGAATGATTTGATATGGCAGATCCACCAAGTGAAAAAGTCGATATTTAAATTGGGCTGCTAAACTTGAAAAGAAATCCCCTTTCCTAAAATAAATAACACTTAGCTACTGTTTGACGTCATTCGGACTCATTCTAAGATGAAACAATTTTTACTATGTGTAAAACTGTATCAATCACGGATCTACTCTTTATAAAACCGATGTAAGACTCCTCCCCTAAACTCCTTTATTCTTATGTTAATAAAATGCATTATATGACGGACCAGTTTGAAAACAAAATGAAATCACGCAAGATTCATTTAATACGTCACAAAATACTTTTAAGCGGGAAATCTATTTTAGCTTAACCTTGGCACCTTGTCCATGTTAGTAAATCCCCTTTTCTATATTATTTTGACAGGTTTAAATATATATATATGTTTTACCAGTACGGGGTCAGTGAGTATATATAGTCATGATATATTGAAAAAAAAAAATATTTTAGCCAATTTTAAAAGTTTGAAAAATATTGATAAATTCCCTTTAAAATAATTCTTATTCAAAATCTAGAACGCAATATATCATCTTAATGGCGCCTGGATAGTTTCTTTCTTCTCATGTCTAACACCAATTAATCTAAGTTGCCGGCGGAATTCTATTGATTGCACAACTAATAGTCATATCATACTGCACTTGCTGACTAACTAGCTGACAAACATTCAAAACAGTTTATTGCTATTGTAGGAGGACACGAGAACATTAGTAAAGCTGTGTTATCTACAATGTCGGTCGTGCAAACACGTGGAATCAGAATCAATTGAAATTTGGAATAAGATAGATTTCAGCAAGCCAACACGGTAACCTACTCCCGTTTAAATGACTAGTGAACAAAGAACCATATCAAAGACACCAAAAGCCTAACGATAACATTGAATAAAAATAAATATTCAACGATTGGCTTGTTGGTCAGATATTGAGATTAGTAGAGGATATTTCAAACAAACCTGCAGCTTAAGTTATTTAGATAGTAATTCGCTATATGTTGGTTATATGTTTACATGTTTATTAAGGACTATGGATTTTTTTATAGAAAACATAGCGTGTATATTAATACTTTTTAGTAGGCTATTATCTATAAATTGCGGTAGGTATTTTTAATTTGTGAACTTTTTTAAAATTATATTGACGTGTTTTCGCTGTACTATCAGTCATTTCGTATTTATCACTGTCGACTTATTGAAATACAATGTAAATGTGATTTGTACTAATTGGTAATTGATCATTTCACTTATTAATTGTAGATAATCGACACCTGTTTATTCTCCAAAATATAAGGGAAAGTTTCTAGAATATATATTCTGTAATTATGTATTTCATAACAATATTCATTACTATATTTTTCTAAAGAGATTATTTTCGTAGGCTTACCAACAATGTGTTAATAATACATTTGATATTTTCCATTAAATAACACGGTAAAAACGAAACTGTATTGAAATTTCAATAATGTGTTTTCACTGGAATTTGTAATCATAAACGTAATTTAAATATAGAAACAATATTCATTAGTTTTATTTCCGTTTGTTTAACCTTTTTACTTTTCATATTGTATGTAAGAAAGTTTCTTAAAAGTTTTATGAAAATATTAAAACGTCCCAATAAGTAAATAAAAAAGTAAGTTAGTAAGTGAATGAATAAGCAAGTAAATTAGTAAGTTGATAGCATCTAGACAATAATTGAAAATAAAGTACCCAGCCCGATTGGCACAATAACTCAATATCGACAATACAAAGTGTTGTATTTAAGATATAAAAAAAAAACATTAATTCAAATAAATATCTTTGTTGAAATAAATTTTACATATATTTTTTATTAAGCGAATTAACAAATAATAATGATAAAATGAACATAGTTATGATATATTGCAAGTGAAAAATAACGTTGATTAAAAAGTTTTCCTTTGATCTCTAAGCCTTTAGGTCTCACTACACAGTCGAATTGTGTTGTTTGCCCTATATAAAATAAGGTATAGGATTTCCACGGTAACAACAAAGTCCTCATAGAATTTTTGTAAAAGTATATTTTTTCAACTAGTAGGTTGAACAGCTTTTTTTTAAATGGTGCAGTGACACCCTAAGATGTTTTTTAAAAAGAAGTCCTCAAATGCTCATAAATACATGCATATGTTAAAATCATATAAAAATCACTTTTTTAACACTAATCAAGACTTTTAGCAGTACATGCTCTACTCATCAGCAGCCAGGAACCACAACCACTATGAAGCATTTTAAAAAAAATTAATATAGGATTTATTTTAAGCGTAAGAATCATGTTTCCGTGGGGGAAAAGGGGCGTAACTGTGTAGTGATACGTTTATCATTTTATCAAGCATATTCAAGTAATTGATATTTTAACCAACCTATTCATTTATAACATTATGTTTCCCTAGATTCATCAAAAGTGATATTGACGATTAATACAACTAGTATTCCGCCTGGGAACCAGTCATCTAACAGTACGATACCGGCAACCAGCATTCAACCAAGTTTTATAATTGGAACAACGAATCAGACTCTTCCCTATACGAAACATACTCAATCTGTTTTGCAGTCAATGCAAGTTCTAAATGGTTCTGTAACTTCTTATGTGAGTTCGATTGACAGTACCACTCCTCCTTTAAACGCCACTAATGTGCCAAGCGTAGTATATAGTTCTAATAGTATAACAAAAAGTTCAAATCGTATATTACACAGAATATCTAGAACAATAAATTCACTTAGTGTTTCAATAAATCAAGGAAATCATATTTCTTATATTTCTGTTAGTTTCCGATCGGGACAAATGCCTTCACAAAACATTTCTAATTCCGTATCATCAACAAGTAACACTATTTTAAACACTGTATCAAAAGTCGCGTCTACACCAACGTACTCTTCTAGTGGTATTATATCGCCATCTTCAGTAAAAAATTCCTCTTTCGGGCCTTTGGTAGTATCAACTATCGTACCGACGCAGTCGTCACTTTTTACGCAAACCAGCAGAAGTAGGAACAACACTGTGAAGCAAGCACCCACAGCACATTCAACGAGCAACGCGTCTGTGATGCCAACATTTGCAACCTATTCAAAATTGAACGCCACTGTAATGCTTACATCTGCTACACATTCAAATGGAAACGCCGCTGCAATGGTAACATCTTCATTACATCTAAATGGAAACGTCACTTCAACACCTGGCACACATTCAAACATTGGACATTGTAGTGCCATAGGCTGCTGTACTTACGGACTTAATCAACTTCCCCTTAACATACAATTCAAAGAATCGGATACAGCAGGTTTGAAGTTTTGTTGTTGCATGCATTGTCAAATGCATTAAATATTGATATTTTCGTAAATCTTTTCACATTGAATCGAAAGAAATGAACTCAATTCTGTAAATTTAGTAGATGTTGTAAATTCCTAAATATTCGCAAATGTATAGTCGTACATGCTAAAAAGTGTATACTATAGTTTAATTCCATCAAGTGTTATTGGTATTATAGAAAAAAAGGAAATATCAGTTTGTATTACTAAATATATTTACTCATATTTCAAATCAATCGGGACGGTCGTAAATATGCGGACGTAAATATACAGACGTAAATATGCGGACGTAAATATACAGACGTAAATATTGATAAGATGAGTGACTGTGAATCACTCCCGTATATCTCAAGTTTGTAAATATTACCAGGGGATATGTAAAATACATTTTTAATCATAATTGACTGTAAAGATGTATGCAAAATGCGTGCTTTTAGATAGATGGTAGTCCAGAATATGCATTACTTTTATATTTAAAAAATTGGGTAAGTCTAAAATGGTAATATTTAAAGCTTTGAAAAAGAAAACTGTAAAAAAGAAATCTGATCTGTTGCAGGATTCGTATTGACTGAGATGAAAGGTCTCGATAATGTGACATTTAATGTCAGAGTTACACGTCCATCTGCGTTGACATCACTCCTGGATGGGTACTTCAATGTTTCGGTTACTGGACAGGTGTATTCCCTGGTTCTAACAAAGGAAATTGATCTAGAAGACCTCTATATGAAGACGGTATACCATCAATATTAAAACATGTTGTTATAAATTCAAACCGGTGTAAGCGGTCGCCTCTGTTTAACAACCACTTGTCTTGAGCAACAACATTTGCTATTTCCTATTTCTAAGCTTTCAGGAAAAATAATCTGTACTAAGAAACAACCTGTCTTAAAAGGTCATTTTGCTCCTTCCCTTGACTGGTTCATTAAGACAGGCTTCACCGATTATTTTAATTCATTACTTGTTTGATCTAAATTTTACACTTTCGTCCATAGATAAAGTAACATTTAGTTACTTGAATAACAATTTAAGGTTTTATTAGATTAAGAATTACCCGCAAGTGTTTATTAGTATATTTGATAGTAGAACCTAATTTACATAACTGTGAAACATTTTTCTGCCATATCAAAACAATGTCTATTTTGATAGACCTTATCCCCGTTTTATAGATGCCTTTTAAGACCTATGTCATACATAATGAGACATGGCATGATAAGTGTGCACATAAATGAATTCATTAACGGCTTATGTCAATGTTGATTCGACATATCTATATATGTATTTTGTAAGTTTAAATAAATTTGAATAAGTTGCTGATGTAAATTGTATTACATTATTTATTGTTAGATGCATACATCGAATATACTCCCGCTCGACTAAATCTGAACTGTATATATAAATCCAAGGTAGAATATATGTAATACATATTACAACTATATACACACATATACACTGTAATGTAAATAAAAGGGGTTTTCCCTCAGACCCTTCATGTATTTTATTGTATGGTTTCAGTCTGGAAATAAAGATGTACATAGCTTCCAACTCATGGTCAGTTGCTTTGAGTCCGGATTACAGCAACCGCTTGTGAGTATTCAATATGCCTTTTTTGAGCGTTCTGTTCTGTTAGATTTAACGTAGTCTCGCTATAATGTTCGCATACCAATAAGTGCCAATACGCGTTTAGTGTTAATCTTACAGTTGGATACTTATACATTATTAAAATCTCGTCATAGTATTTACATATAACATTAACTGTTTAACATAACAATAACGCAAATAAGTGTTGTAAGAGACTATGAAACTAACTATATCACATTGTCAATATTGCTGTTACAGAAAAAAATCAGTATTTACAAGCCGAATAAGAAATTGCGGTTAATCTTGTAATTGTTCTAGTTTATTGTATATCAATCTTGCGGTTTTTCTAAGTTATAACATTATAGATTTACACATACATTATGACAAGTTGTTAAATATTTATAAATCAAAATGGTTTTAAAATAGTGTATTATCATTTATAATTGAATTGCAAATATATTAAATATGTGTTTAAATAGTAACATACGTATAAAATGTTGATTTGAAAACAATCTTGACCCCGTAACATGATATATGGCAAACACCGTTATACGAAGATATATTTTTTTTACAACAGATAATACTTATTTGTTATCAATTATTTCTGTTTATATAATAATGATCTGCTTTTATACATTTCATGATAATACACATTTGATGATCGACATGCGATTGTTTTTTACTATAATTGTTAACAGGTGCCCCCGTTTTTTGTGAATGTGAATGTAGAAGACATCGACGATTGCATGCCAGTGTTTCAACATCAATCTACCGACTCTGACTGTGTCGTGCCAATTTACAACGCTGACACAAGCGAAGATTACATGGTAAGTACAAATTAGACTTTAGCTAGGACTTGTTAAATACATAACTTTACTTCAGAATATGAATTGAGGTACGATGACTATGGTTATTCCAATCAATGTTTGTCATAACTTATCCGCATTTAATTAAAACAATGAATATTCCCGAAATGTAGCCCTGGCTCAAAACAAAAACACGATGGAACGAATATTCAATTGACGGCGACATGAGTTAGATGGTATTGTCATTGCAGAACAACATGAAAGTGTATACAGTTATCAAGACATATATCGAGGTTTCGTCGGTAATGTGTGTCATTTGTATATTTTTATTTTTTTTATTTAAAACGATTTAGTATTTTAAAAAGTTCAGTTTGACATTAATAAATGTATTGAATTTACAGGGTGAGCTTAAAGTGTCGCCAGGAAAAATTCAAGCTGTTGACGGTGATCTGACGTCACAACACAATGTCACTTATAGAGTTATGCATGGTAACCACCGTTCCTTTTCCCTTATTACAATTTTAATATGAGTGCATAAACATATTAATATATCATCCACATAAGAAAATATGTGGTCATCAGGTCGCGCACCATTCTTAGGATACATCCGCAACAACATGACAGACACATGATAATTATAACATTGCAGAAATAAAATAAATTGAACATATTATTAACACATACGTATGTCATTGTAGCATACGATAAACGTTTCTGGTCAGCTACTACTAAGTATGTTTTATACTATAAATGTAACGGGGAGAATTGACTCAATTGTATGATTAGCTGTATTTTCACTTTAGTGTTTAACCTAATTAGACAACCAATAGAATCGCTTCAATTTTCAAAATTGTGTCGCCCCTATTTGTTAAAATGGCCTACAAAATAACTTAATTATTAAGTTCGTTCTTAATTATTAAAAAGTTCGTCATCACTGCGCATGTGTGGATGACATTGCATAGATTACGCCCTTGATTCGATTCTGAACGAGTTATCTTCAAGTTACAAAGCCGCACGAGCTAAAGTTTAACACTAAGCCAGTTAGTGTACATTAAGGTAGTTCGCGGCGTTCCTATCGGATTTTTTGACATATGGCGTAATTTATCAAATATCTGTACGATTGATCTCTGAAGTCTCAGCTTTCGTTTAAGCTTTGCTTTATTTAATATAGTACGATAGTTTCTCGTGAACAGTACCTCCTGGTGGTATGTATTTTTCGGACGATTTGCACTGTTTTTCCCTTGTAAAATAATCAATATTTAGTCAAAATTGTTTTTGATAAAATTATTAATCGACTCATTTTATTTCCTGCGATAAGATTATAAATTTCATGCAGATAAAATATAATTTGTGTTACCTTTACATCTAATCGCTACTCCGTGGTTAATATAAACGCGGGTTTAAAAGCAACGAATTTTCAACATTCACAGCTGATTACACGAAAAACCTCTGGTACATGCTCTTTAATTTCACATATGTTAAACTTTATTAATTTCACTAAAATAAGATCATATAAAAAGAGAGTGTGTTCACGCTAGTTTTTTCATCAATTTGAATTGAAATTAAAATTAAACACTTAAAAAAACACGACGTTTGCTTGTGAGTCCGAAACAGCAGACAAACGTCGTGTGTTTTTAAGAGTTTCATTTTTAATTTGAATTTGAATTGGCGAAAAAACTAGCGTGAACACCCCCTCTTTTTTTTTTATCATATCAAAGTAAAATTAATGAAGTTTAATATATAAAAATGCCAAGAACCTGTACCAGCGCGTTTTTATGCAATCAGGCGTGAATGTTCAAAATTTATTGTTTTTAAACCCGCATTTAAACCAACCCCGTCGTAATGATAAGACGAGAAAGTAACATACGAGGGGCATTTCAAAAGTAATGCAACTGATTATCGTGCAGCATCGCCTTGCACGGGATTTTCGTGAAAATTGTACCGATGTAGCGAGACATCAATTCTCTACACATACATACCAAGTTTACAGGTGTACACGCAGTATGATCGCTAATACAGTGATAAAAGCAACATATAGTCATTGACACTATAGTAAAATGGTTGGCAAGAGAAGTGTAAAGGTAGCTGAAATTCGAGGTTATGTAAAGACTCGATGCCAGCTTGGCGTATCAGCGAAGGAGATTTTTGACGAATTGTGTGTTGTTCATGGACAGAATGAAGTGTCGTATGCCACCGTCACGAGGTGGATTAAGAAGTTTAAAAGCGGTTGTGACTCCATTAATGATGCACCAAAATCGGGACGTCCTTGTAGTGCTACTGCTAACAATATGGTTAACAAAGTATGTGATGTGGTAAAGTTTGACGCCAGACTAACTGTTCATTATATAGCTAGTATAGTTGGTATTTCAGCCGCAAGCGTATTCCGCATTCTAAAACGTAATTTAAAAATGAGACGTATTACAGCTATATGGATCCCTCATTTGTTGTCAGACAAGCAAAAGCATGTCCGATTTGAAACCGCCAGAAAACTACTTAAAATGTTTCCAAAATATCAAAGAAAGCAGTTTTCTGACATTATTACTGGAGATGAGACATAGGTACACTTTTTCGAGCCTACCAGAAAAATTAACAACAAAATATGGGCTACCAAAAACTGTCGCCGCCCCACAATTGCCAAAAGATTGATCAGTGCTAAGAAAGCAATGTTTGTTATTTTCTTTGATATACGTGGTCCTATTATGCAACTGGTTGTACCAAATAGAAAATATGTGACTGGTATATTTTATAAAGAAAAAGTGTTGAAGAAACTTAAAAAAACAATGTTTCAAACGTCGCCCACACACTAGCTTAAAGCACCTATCCCTGTTGCATGACAATGCCCCTGCGCATAAGTCTGCTATTGTGATCTCGTTTTTGAACAAGGAAAGGGTTCGAGTTCTTCCACATGCACCATATTCCCCAGACCTAGCCCCGTGTGGCTATTTCTTGTTCCCTAAACTGAAAAAAAACATTTAGCTGGTAGACGGTATAGGTCCCGACAGGCCCTGGGGTCCGCTGTTTATCAGTGTATGCTGGGTATACCTGAAAATGAGTATGAAAATGCCTTTAAGAACTGGATTAAACGTTTGAAACTTTGTGTACGTAACAAGGGGGATTACTTTGAGGGTATGACGCGTAAATAAATTAATAACTATCAAACGCGCGCTTTTTATTACCCCAATTGCATTATTTTGAAATGCCCCTCGTATTTTGTATTTTATCTGTGTAAAAGTTATATTCTTCCCATAGGTAATAAAGTCAGTAATGTAAAAATGTTATCAAAAACAATTTTGCGTTAATGTTGACTATTTTATAAGGGAAACAAGGCGAAAATCGTCTGTAAAATACATACCGCTAGGAGGCGCTGTTAACGAGAAACTGTGGTACATTTTATATAAGAAATAACGTTAAACAAAAGCTGAGACTTTATAGTACACGTGTACAAATTATTGATTATTTTCGCGAGATGTCAAAAATCGGCTAGGAACGCCGCGAACTACCTTAAATAAAAAATAAACAATTAAGAAACCCTGGTCGCTCCCTGCGATCGCTCCCTTTGGGTTTGTTAAAATTTTACTTAATGAACTCTAACTTTTACTGAAAATAACGTTCTTTCTTTTATAACTGTATAAATGAATTTACACATTGTGACTGATAAACCTGATGAGGATGGAAACAATATAGTTTAACAAATATTATTTTTGAGTGTCTATACTGGTATAACATTGTAATCATGTAACGAAATAAAATAAAAACAAACATGTCATGATAACGTTAAAGAATGGTTGTGGCATTGGTTGTTCCGAAAAACATATTTTCATTAAACTGTTATATATGACTTTTAATTGATTTTGACTGTCAATGACATTATTAAAATTGATACTTTACCTCCGGTTTGCATTCGTTTGTATTTCAAGTAGAAAGTCATTTTAAATGTAACAAAAACATGAAATAATATTTTCAGCGGAACCGAATGATTACAGCGACTATTTTGAAGTTGATGTTATAGAGGGAACAGTTAATAAGACGCGATTGATGAATGCAAGTGAACAAAACAGATATGTTCTCTTCATTGAGGTAGGTATTATCGCTTTGCATATTATTAACATATGAAGGTGATACAAAGGGTGAGTTAACACAATCTAAGCTTATCGATTAGTTGTTAAGTATAGTTACAATATCTCAAAAAAACAGCATTAGGTCATAACTAATAATTTCTGTTAACAAAATAATGACATATAAAATATAAATAATCTAGAAAGATGTGAATAGTCAAATAACAAATAATATGCTTTTTATGAAATGATACAATAGCTTTTTGTCAACTGTTTTATGTATGTACATATGTTTGGTTGTGTTTGTATATGGGCTAATTTTGTGACGTGATGATTTAAGGCAAAGGAAGAATCTCCACAGCAGAAGAAGAGAGTTGCAGTTTTGTCTATAGCTGTATTTGCACCTCCTAACGCACTTGGTGATGATCCTATAGTCGTAGATTCTACCGCTAAACTATCTTTGCAGGTGTTAAGTGCATTAGTGCTGATAGGTTTTGTCGCTGGATTTGTTATAATAGTACATTATAGACATAGGGTTAATCGTCAACAGATAGAATCAGGCGTAGATGACGTGGTACGTGATTTAAAGCTACCAAAGCTGGCGGTGTATAAAAGTTCAAGTTCAAGCCTCGGCTCGACCATACCAGATGTTCCAGTGATTACAAGCCCGTCCCATATTGTCGTGAAACCTGCACCAGTTAAACCTTCAACTAGAAAGACAAGTATTACAATTCGGAAACCACTGGATACCAAACTGAGACCCGGCTGGAATGTACCTTCACCGAAACCAAGGCGTTATACGTATAGTCCCTATATAAAGAAAGCATAATTATAACATGAAAACCAGGAGTTGATATTGTAAGAGGATAATTAACTGACATGCTGATTTTTTATTTCTTCTGAAAGTCATTTTTTATATAATATTGGCTACAGCGTGTAAAGGCAATTTTAATATTTTATAAAACAGACAGTAGGCAAGTATTAAAAGTTTAAAGCACTGTTTGTGTTGGTTGTTTCTCAATTAAAGTAAGTTAGATCCCACCGTCTATTGTTATATATTTTATATATTTCAGGATGCATACCACACATATAATGTTGTTGTTGTTTTTTTCGTATAAAGAATGTATTTACGTATTTCTTTTAATTCCACGATTTGAAGTGGACTCCTACCCATCTAATCCACTAGTGATGTGTTAAGATAAAAACGTTCAATATCATTTATACTATGGTACATTTGGAAACATCGACTTACTACAAAATAGTATATATAGGCTTCCATTGGGTCCAATTTCTGTTAAAACTGCTTAACGAGATTTTTTTAACATGTAGACATGTATAATTCAACGTTGAAAACTTTCAACTTGGGTCCATTTCAACGAGAATGGACTAGTTATTAACCATCTATTAATCATCTATTTATCATCTATTAACCATATATAAACCATCTATTAATCATTTTATATCCATTTATAAATCATCTATAAATCATTTATTAATCATATATTAATCATCTATTAATCATCTTTTATTCATCTATTAATCATCTAAAAAACATATATTAATCATCTTTTAATAATCTATTAATCATCTAATAACCATATATTAATCATCTGTTATCCATCTATAAATCATCTATTAACCATATATTAATCATCTATTAATCATCTATTAATCATCTAATAACCATATATTAATCATCTATTATTCATCTATTAATCATATATTATCCATCTATTAATCATCTATTAATCATCTAAACCATTGTCACAATACACAGGAGGCAGGAGGTATACAAAGATATATATGTATAATTTTATTGTTTAATTATCCTAACTTATGCCAATGCCTAACTAATTCCAATGTTACTGTCATAATACACAAACGTCAGGGAGTATACACACACACATATATATATATATATATATATATATATATATGTATAATTTTATTGTTTAATGATTCTTACTTATGGTTTATATCACACGTGTATGCTCCGTAAACGACGTGTTTGTGTTTCCCATATCATAGGAATGGATCCAGTGATTAATTAAATATTACTTGGTTTTGCAGTCTTACTGAAATTACTTTTATATGAATATTATTATTATAATTATTGTAGTAAAAATGAAGTAATTAAGCATACATTGTATTTATTTCTCATGGGTATTGTCATTGCAAATAAATTTCCCATTATGATAAAATCATTCCAAACTACAACTGCTTTATTCAATGTTTACAAAAAAGGAAACAGAAAGAGATAGAAGTAATCAAAGCACTTAATAGATTAATAGAATAGAGTATATGCCCTAAAACGAACAATGATTATTTTTTTTATTAATTCATGATTCTATTTTTGTTCAAATACATTCACTGTGTTATTTGTTTATATGTAAAATGACTTTTCACAACAATATGTATGCACATAGTGAGACGAATTCTGTTTCAAACTCAATTCTTCTACTTTTTCTCACACCATATAAGTATATAAGTATGCCTTTTTCATGATCATCAATCCTCATTGAAATAAAAATGTGTTGTATAAATGTAATATAAATATATATCATATGATTCTGTCCCTTTGATACCATTTTGTTCATTTGTTGGATGTATGTATTACATTTATGAATTGTAAAAAAATATTTAATAAAAGAAAAGAGTTTCCCATTACGCCTATGCGACCCGAGTACTTATATTGTTGTAGATGATGTTCTCATTCCAACCATTCAGTTCCATCATGAATAATAAAAAATGAAGAAACATATTTACTGTAAGTGTTACATATATAGTACTTTTTGATAATCCAAATTGTGCTTCTTCAGAAAACGTAGCCACGTATACGAAATACATCTAATATAAACATAACTGAACCTTCTTTTTCTTCTTCAAGCGCTACATATCGTTGAGTTTTAATAATTAATTTGATATCAAGTTTTCAAAATAAAACTTTATATGTCATAAAAACGATCTGATCAGAATGTCCTTTTGTAATATATATTATTTCTCTTTGTGCCTGACTTTAAACTGGCAAGGATAAAGCGTTCAGGTAAATAAACAGCAAGTGAGATGACTATAATTACAGTCAAACCTGTCTTAAGCAGTCACTCAAGAGAAATAGCAAAACATAGCCACTTACGGCAAGTGGTTGCTTAAAACAAGTTGATTAAAAAATAAAATTATAAAAGTGGTAAATAAAAATATTGCTGTTTAAAACAGGTAGTTGCTTATAGAGGTGATTACTAAATCAGATTTGTCTGTATGTACACACGATTACAAGCATGGCAGAGGGCGCTATTTCAAACGAGATCATAGTTATTCCGATGCGCACTTGCATTAAACACTAAACAAAATGACACAGTTCGTCATTCCACTCAAAGATGTCACCACACAGTTGAAATTGTTCTTTGTTCTATATAAAATAAGGTCTAGGATTTCCATGGTAAAAAAAAAGAATTCCACATAGATTTTTCTTTAAAGTAAGTTTTTTCATAGAGGGTGAAGTGACACCGTGAGATATTTTTTTTAAAAAGAAGTCCTCAAATGCTCATATATACATGCATATGTTGAAATCCTACAAAAGTCTCTTTTTAACACCAGTGATGTCTTATTGCAGTATACGCTATACCAGCCTTTGCTCTACTCATCTGCAGCAAGAAATCACAACCACTATGAACCTTTTTGAAAATATTTCAAAACCATGTTACATAGACCTTGTTTTTAAGCGTAAGAATCATGTTACCGTGGGAACAAAGAGGTGTAACTGTGTTGTGAGACGTCTACATTATGTAAATATTACATTCTATAGTGTGTGTTCATCTGAACTTTGAATGTATCAAATTAAAAAAAAACATATACAATGCCTTTTATCTGTAATCCCTATTTAAATCATTTATGTTATATTTTGTAAATCTATCACCTTTACTTGAACAAAAACGTGAACAAAAAACAAAAACGTGTTTCACTTATTTTAAACAGTACTTTATTTCACAACTGAAACTTTATTTGCGTGTAACTTGCAAAACGGTCATGCAGCTGTTGCATCAGTTTCTGATTGTCTACTCACATTCACCACGGTATTTACACTGACGGTCAAACTTATTCGTTATTGAAATACTGAGCAACATAAAAACTGCTTTATAACATTGTCTAGTTTATCGGACAGAAATTGTGATTTTAGATCTAGCATCGTAATAGGAATATTGACACTGAGACTGAAACTGATCAAGTAAGTGCATTGTCTTAAACTATATACTTATGTTATTATACTAAACTACGACAAATACACAGTTTATATATCTACACCGTGACTTATTAGAGGGTATATTTTACGGAGTATATAACGTAATGGGGTCTCAAAATTTGATTAATTAAGATTTTATTATATATGTATGTATGTTTTTAAGAAAACGTATATATTGGCAATGGTGTTTTAATCTCATACATATGTTTGGATGCGAAATGGATTAAGGATTAGTGTAAGCAATGTGAAATGAAATCTGCATGTGCTTCACTACATTCTCTTCTTCACAAAGAACATATAAGACCGTCCAAACTTAACGCATATAACCTTCCTTCCATTCTGTTGCAGATGCTCTCCAGACAAGAAAAAAAAACGAAATAACGTACAAAATTCCGTCATTATTAAAGACATGGTTATAACGTCGATCCATGTTCTGAGTCTCTTTGGACTCTCTTTTTGGCTTGCCTCTACGGAACCCAGCCTAAGTATTAAGAAAGGTTTGGATATCCTGTTAAGTACTCTATTCAAATCTAAACAAGTCAATACAGCGCAATATGGCACAGGGTACCATCGAAATTGGATACATTCTGATTTCTACGCTTTACTTTACATTACGGTATATTCTTGACCATCTTCTACAATTTCTTTTCTTAAACATGCCTGCTAAACACACTTATGGTACAGACGCCTGTACCATACGTTCAACTTCCGGTTCAGAGTAAGTTGACGTAAAAACACGTAAAAGGTAAGAAATATGTGATTATTCATTAGCAAAATTGTTTTTTAAGTCTAAATCAATAGTTCGACCTGTTTTTGAAACTTAAACTTGAAGACGATATCTCATAAACATCGGGTTACGGTTTCTTTGAAAATAGTTTTCTTCTGTTCAGACGTGAGCCGATTTTAACATATAGAGCTCTACCTCGCCTTCCAAATCGGCCTATATCGTTGTTTTAATTCCGAATTGAAGGCTTATACTTACTTGTATGTTTACTAGGGTTAATAGTATATTAAATATTATATATCATCGATCTTGTGATCTGTATCTCTATACTAGTATGCTGTCGTGCGTAAAGTTTACCCGCGATTATCGTTAATTGTCTGTTAGAGTTATCGTTCGTGTTGCTATTGTTTTGTACGTTATGTCCGCTGTATATATTTGTTATGTGTCACATGTTGTGTAAGAACGAATGATTGGATGAGAGTTGCATGTTACAAGCTAACCTTTGAGTTTCGCACCACATATAAATACCGTTTCCCTTTTTTTCTCTCTGCACACTACTGACAGGCAGCGAACAATACGTAGATTTATACACTTAGGTGGTGAATGCGAAATTTATAGTGGTAAGTCCAATTTAGTTTTAAAAAAAACAACAAATTGTTTCAATTAGCGTAAGAAATTACGTGAATATTGTATAATTATAAGTTACCTGATCTAAAACAGTTTGGCCGCACCTTTCAATAAAACGTAGTCGATATGTAATTTTAAATAAGTGTTTAATGTATGATATATTACTTGATATGATTAGTATGTCATTAATTCTTGTATTTTGTGTATATAATTATAAAGGGCCGGTATTTGTTACATATAGTATAAATAATGTTTGTTACAGGTGGTCCTCTTTACGAGTAAATGTATGAGAATTAAAAGTACACAAATCCAAAGTTTATTTGTAATAAATAAATCCCACGACATATAACATATAAACGTTTAACAAGTCTGACTTCTCTGACGATACAAAACATGGTAAAACGAAATACGCCAAAATGTAATCGGTACAGAGAGTGGGGAAGTGGTACCGAACACGTTCTATGAAAATAAGAAAGAAATAATTATGTCGAGTTGTGTGCAACGAAACTGCTGACACGACTTCTTTTTGTATTCTGTATTAGTCTTTCCCAAAACCTGATATATCCCGAATCATATGTATTAACCCCCAATGAAACAGCCGAGAATTGAGTCATGTTTAAGCTTTTATTTACCCTCGCGTTTTGAAATGGTCATTTTTGGCGAGCAGTGAACTCTATGCCAGTGTGGCCTAGTCATCAATTTTTCAGACCCGCTAGGCGATTTAGCAGTAGACTAGTAGGTTACTAGACAGTAGACAAATGTATCGCATCACTGCAAAAAAACTGACTACTTTACACGTTTAGAGGTGGGCATACGTAGAGGTTGAAGTATCTTGTTCGTAAAACAAAGTACATGGTCACTCAATACAGAGACTGTGGCCCAGTGGGAATTCGCATCCGCCGGCTTTACAATCAGAAACAATATCATAAAAGTATTCAAATATAATGGAAATTTGGTCCATACATCATTTAAAAGACTCGGGCATGAGCCCAGAATAAGGGGAGTACACGTTCATATGAAGAAGTTTGCCTTCCTTTTTGGGCTAATACTTGGTGAAACGCTTAAACGCGACTACTCATCGAAAAGATATGTCCGCGGCAGGCTCTAAATCAATGGCTATGAAAACTACAAAAACCCTGTCGTCCCTGAGAACCGACGAAAAGTTTTACTTATTCTGGGGAAAGTAAAGAAAATAGCTGAACGTGTGTGTTGATGACCCTGCACTTTCTAGAAAATGCAAAATGCCAGATCGTTGAACGGGAGACGCCTAAGCGGAATACCACTCGTCTGCGGAATTGTATTTCAGACAAATATAATTCGGGGCAATCTGACTCAATTCAATGAAAGACCGATATGTTAACGACGGTTTCAATCTGCATCTTCAGGTTGATCAGTTGATGTTAAAGTGCATCACTTAGTCGAAGTACGAGTCTGACACGGTTTCAGAATTGTATGGGGATTACTTGAATCAACATGATTTGAAATACCAACTAAAGGAATTTCAAACGAACTTTGAAAGTATTAAAATGCCGGACGAAGTTGCCTTATTAGATATTACAAGTTAGTTACTGTAAGCTGATGACTCAGCGTGAAGGAAAATGGCTGAGTGAAGTTTTGAAACTTTTAAACTGGTGCTGATTAAACCTGCTAACAATGCTATCAGTGAAAAATCTTTCAGTAGTCTCCGAAGAATCAAAACTTATTTGAGGTCGACAATGACACACGAACGCTTGAACAGTCTGATGACAATAAATGTACACAAGGAGTATATCGACAATTTAAATCTAGTAGACGTCGCATTGGTTGATTCTGTTTCAAAGAGGAAATTTGTATTGGCAAATTCAATTCATAAATGTTTAACTGTATTTTCAAAAATGATGTTGATGTTATATTGTGTTGTTGTTGGTTGTAAAACTTTGGACGCCCCAATACCAATTCCTTTGTAACGCCCCTGCCATGCCATGACGTGAAATCATGCTTCGATAATGTTACATCATTAGTTTGCTATAGAATGACTCGTGCTTGTAAAAGGGGGTTATTACAGTTCACCGATCGAATTAAGACACAGTGTGTATACTGTTATGGTAATCAGATGTACGGATGTTTATGAGAGCCTGGTTTTTTATATTTATTAATTAATTGTACATGATTCTTCTTAGGTTTAAACACGAATCATTTGTTCAATCATTTGTCATCCAATCATAAAGCAAAATATCTTGAGAAAAAATACTTTACCATTTATCTTAATCAAACGGCAAGTAGCCCAAGATAAATTATTATTCATTACATTAATGAGCACTTGTGTACACAATCAGCTCAGTGCACGTTACAAGAGTATACTATCAAACCTGTGTAGGTAATCATCTCTGTTAAGCAACCACTTGTCTTAAGCAGCTATATTTGCGGTTTTCTATGCTGTCAGAGCATATTAACCTTATCAAGCTGCAATCTGTCTTAAAGGGCCATTGTTGTTCTTTCCTTTGACTGGCTGCCTGAGATTTCTGATTAGGTGTTTCTCTCTGCATCAGTTTCAGGTTAATTCACAAAAGTGCAATTTAAAGTCCCGACATGTCAAACGAGATGATCATAATCAAATAACACAATGCTTCTGGCCACACTTCGCTTCTGAACAAAACAAGAAATGTCCGTAGTGTTAATGTTATGAAAATTAATAAACATATTAAATTGCCTACAAAGTTTGTCATAACTAACACGTACGCATTAGACAAAATATACAAAGTAAATATCGTTCCGTGTAAATTAATACAACTTTCAGGCTAATTCTAAAGACTGCATTGCCATTAAGTAAAATACGTTGAAACTCATTGATATAATGTTCAGTTGTACTTTTTTTAATATGTCTAAAATTCCACAAAATTTACGTGAACGTGCCAATACTGATAGAAATACACTACCGCCATATTTCAGTGCGTGGTTCTTTTATATCCCTATCACATTAAACCAATAGTTTCATCATTTGCCCTTAACATTATTCTATTCCATACAATGTAATTTGATAACCTCTTAAAAACAGTGCTCATTTCTGATTTAACTCAAGAAGTGTGCTCGAGAGAAATTCATATAAGCTTTGAGCTCATCTCCCAATCAGATTAAAATAAATGAGTTTAAACAAATAAGTACTTAAGCATTAATCATTGACTCGTGAGGCAATCCTTATATTACATGTAACGTGCCATATTAAAATTTATATAGTTGTTATAGACTCAACCATTTAACATATCTGTCTGTCTGCCTGCCTGCCTGCCTGCCTGCCTGCCTGTCTGCCTGTCTGTCTGTCTGTCTGTCTGTCTGTCTGTCTGTCTGTCTGTCTGTCTGTCTGTCTGTCTGTCCTTTCTCACTATAGTTTGCTTCTAAGACATTTAAGTAAAAGTGAATTATAAACATGATCCTTTTATTTTTATGTAAAGTAGTATGTGTAATTGGATTAATTCACAACTCATCTATATTCAAATAAATTCAGATTATCCTATTAAATAATTATTTTGTCGATCAAAAAAAATATTTTATGGCAGGAAGATATACATTTGACCTCTTGAAAACATTCATAAAGTTAACTATTATTCTAAAAACCAAGAAATAGCCCTGAGAATGAATCGATTACTCCTATTTCAATTATGTTTTGTTCCATACACTTTGATTTTGAAGTGTACAGTGATTGCATTAGAAACGCTCCTAGAACTCTCCGCGTCGAGGTGTTACTTAGAGGTATCATACAAGCACGCTGATTGGTCAGTTGTTTCAGTGGAAGCTAAATGGTGTTACAGAATTGAAAATACATTAGAAAGCTATGAATTGTGGAACAGGCAAGTATTGCCATGCTTTTACATTATGCATAACATGACTAAATCTGGAGATGTCAGATATCAGGATAGACTAATTTGCCATATTGATTTAAATTAAATTAAATACTGCATAGCAAAATGTTTGCGAATGATATATTTAAATTTAAAGTTGAAATTTTGATTATAATGCGTAAAAACATTACATGACATTCATAAATAATGTATAAATGTAACAAGTGATATATGCCTTCGCTGATGCACTCGATAAATTTGAAGATAAAAGAATAATAACGGAGTGTACGTCAAGACCGAAGTGACGACAATAAGCTAACACCTCCGTCCGCTCAATGCACTAGGTAAGGCCATTATAAATTAATTGCTAGATTATCATCCAATTTTTCTTAAAACTGGGAGGGCGTGAGGATTTTTTTTTTTAAATTTTGATGTTTTAATAAAAAAAAAAAATATATATATATTTATGAAAACAAAAAGGGTCGGGGCGGCATGAAAATTAGGGTGCGGGCGGGGATGATAATCTAACAATTAATTAAATATGGCCTAAAGTTCATTCGCCATTATTGAGCCACAAGATATTTCAAAGAAGAAAGCGTAACGGTTAAACATAAATTTAACGAAGCTAATATTTACATACTACACGTAAGTGCATACTATCTTCGGCTACGAATCGAATCTAGCAAGGCTTACCCCCTACTACCAATACAATGCTTAACGACATTTTCAACATATTCCAGGTTACATATGGCATATCCAGTTTGGTGGAGGAAGACTTCAGACTGAGTAGAACAACCGTAATTCCGCAAGTAACTGAAAACATTCTCACATAAAGCTTTTGGAGCAAACGGGACTCGAACCTACGACCTTAGCGGTGAGAGGTAAGTGATCTTGAGACACTACTTAGGCCATTCGGCCACGGAGGACCCTTAACATAATTGGATAAATTTTAGCTTTAGGTAAATAAGTTATTTATTATAGAGACATGTGTGCATGTGACATGGTATACAGATATATAACTTTAATCAACACACCCGGCCTAATGATTACCGATACAAATAAACAGTTACATTATTTCAGTTGAAATTATGCTTGCAATTAAACAGCATCAAAAAATAAATAAGAGACACAAGAAAATTACAGAACAGTATATTATTTATGGCTGCTTGTAGGTCAATGATAATATATTGTACTTCTTCTTCTCATAGGCCGGGGCCGATTAGCTCAGTCGGTTACGCGTCTGACTATCAATCCAGGGGTCGTGTGTACGAATTCCCGCCCGACAACAGTCTTCGTGATGATTGATATACGACATGTGTCTCATTATCATTCGTCTCTCACTGTTGATTAAAAAAGGTGAAGTTATCAGTTACTTGAGGAGCCGGGGTGGTTGAGTATTGGTTAACCATTCAGGATCCCAGGAAACAGTGGTTCAGCTAACTGATCGTCTGTTAGCCCTCGATGCCATTCAAATGTCGCTAAATAGCCAATCTATCAAGTCTTCTCATAGAAGCCTTAACAATATATTTAGCTACTTTTCTGGGAATGTTTGTGACAATAAATACACTTTTTTCAACAACGAATATACCATTAAACTGCATATCAGAATATTGCTCATTAAAACGTCTGCTTTAATATACTGTATATAATTGTAAAATGGTTTCCATCTTCATTTTGAAGTAGATTACAAAATGTACAAAGTATTTGCTCCAAAGAGCTCACCATCTTTTCTAATTGTTCAAATTCAAAATCATATATTATTCATGTTCAAATATCTTTACATACGTCCGTAATTTAGACACTCTTGTTACTTTTTTTTCCTTTTTATGTGTTGTTATTATTCAAACATAATAAGGATGAATAACTTAAATACTTTGATTGATTACATAAGTGATGTGAGATTTTAGAATGATTTTTTCTTTGTAACATGTTATCTGAGCAAAAACAAAAAACTCTATTTATCATGTCATTATGTGCATGCTTTTTGTACAAAAGCAACACTTCATTTTAGTCAAGCAAACAAACGCATGTGTGTACATCTGGGGTAATACTGGGCCAAATATTGTTCCAAATTTGATTGGTGAAATTAAAACAAAACAAATGAAGCTTTTATGGAAACTATACGACTCAGATATGTTTTATTTATTCACATTTATTTATATAATTAACAGTTTTTCAGATAACGTATGCCGGATTTCGAAAAGTCGCACACATTATCTTTTGTAGTTTCGCTTTACTCACAAACCTGATTGTGTGCATCAGCATGTTGTTGGCTAGAAAATCTACTTTGAAGTCCTCTGCAAGGATTCAAATCACGAGTTCATCTTTTAAGTCCTTGCCGTCCTTTTTGGTTCTTATTGTATGATTGGGGGACTCGGGACCACTTTCTACATATCTTACTTTAATACAGCACTCACATTTATTTCTGTCATTGTATATACATTGTATACAAGCTTTTAACCTTCCGCCGAAAATGAATCTGTATTGTCTACCGAAGTATTGTACGATTCTGTTTCATGTTTAAAAGGTCTATTTGGGAATTTTGACAATTCGTTTTTAACCTTTAGATCAACATCTGGTTCTATCTATGGCGTAGTAATGCTTTTTATGTCAACTTCTTACGGTTTTTGTGACCAGGCCAACTGGCAGAGCAGAATCGCTGCTCAACCAACATAGGGTGTGGCGGGATTCTTTCTTGCAGCATATCTTTGGTTTGTCATTCCAACTGTATTGTCTTTCACGACGACACTATTCTACTTCTCTATGAGTTTTCAGAATGGAACGAACCTTTAGTCTGCCATAGAAATTGAAAATGGTATGTATTTTTACCCAAAAATTAACTGTTAAAAACAACATTTATTTCTTGCTAAATGTGTTATTATTTCTCGCAGTTTTGGTAAAGTAACACAAAACTTAATACCATGTGCAGCGAACGTACAACATACGCTTTATTTTAATAAGCCTCTAATTAGGAGAGCTACATCACACCATCATCATTACATAAAATACATAAATTAATTTTTCCGACGATTCATTGTAAATTAAAGTAATTATTAAGTTTGATTTCGTTCGTCAGTTTATATATCTTGAAAACAGAAAACTGAATATTCTTTGATTATTAATTACAATGTCCGCTGCACACTCTCTTTAACATCAACCAGAAACCAGAAACTACTATTTAATAGTTTAACATCGTCTTGAATGGAGCAAATATTGCTGTTTTATTTCAACGGGAAAATAAAAATATCGGCAACGAACATTTAATTTTTGCAGTATTTAGGAAATTCAATTACAATTGGTTTAAATTTAGATTTAACTTCTTTTAATGAAAGTCAGAAAGTAACTTCCTGTTTAAAGCGTGTTTGGAGCACGAAAACACCTAATTGAACTGCTTTCACATTACAGTTTTCTATTTTACAGAAGCCAAAGCAGAAATCGAACACATATCGATATTTTCAAATGTGTTTACCACAAGAGCTTATCAGGTTTTCAACTACTTGTTTACACAAATATATGTAAGTTTTCAACGCTAGGAAAAACCTGATGCCCAACAGCTGTGTTTTGTGTGGAAAAGATAAACCGATTAATGCCAAATACCGAAACAATATCGAAGGAGTGTGTAAATGCCCAACTTCAATCTCGTGCAAATCTTGGAGGACGATTAAGAGATGAGGTCATCCCAGCCTACAGATTTGCCCTGTGCATAGGAGGTATCGGCACTATGAAGATGCCTTGATGCGGTATAAGGTTCGTGAAAAATTCGTCCAGGCGATTCGGATTAATTTAATGTAAGTAAATGAACAAACTAATTGTTCATATTGTTTGTTCATTGTTGGTAAATAAATTCATTATAATCATTAACGTGAATTTTCTCCTTAGAGTTAATTCATGTCCATCATTAAAAATTGGTCGATAGTGCCTTATATTAAGTTTTGATCGCTGAGGTGAGAGGTAATGGTTCTACCCAGGTAGGAACTCAAGAGCGATTCATAATAGCCCTAAGCTTTATTCGTAATCAGAATAAAATACATTAGTATTTATTACAAACCTCATATGTCAAAAGAAGCTTACGAAAGTAAAAACCTCTGAATTGTACCAAATATATTTTGGTATTCTATATGATTCTGTAACTATAATAACGTAATCAATTCATTAGGTTTAGCATTAAGTCAGCTTTTTCGTTTTCCATTTCAGAGCTGGTGTATGGACTGGGTTATCATCGTGATAGTTCCGTATCGGCTTCTCTTGTCCAAGACTTACATGAGTGTCACCTGGGCTACCATAAGTATGCCGGTGTTGACTACTCCATTCCTCTTTCCACTCTTTCTGACACTGGCATGGTCAAAGGCAACATCGCGAGGAATTGTGACATGTATAAAATAAATGTATTCTGGTCTCAGTGTTTGTAATATCATAATTCTAGATAATGTAAAAGAACACTGTTCTTTAAAGTTTAAATTTAAATATTCCTTCCACAGTACTGTTCAGTGTTTGGTCACATCAGTAAGCTGATTTTGACTACATACTAGAACTAAATATTAAGAAGTTATGAACTGGGATTTGTGTGCCTCTTGGTGATATTGGCCCATGAAAGCGATATGTGGCGATGGCCCTGTCGTTACACGTGACTTTTAATATGCCATGTAGACTAAAGCTTTATCATACAAAAACAAGCTTATTATGTTACTATATTTAGTAACAAATGCAATAAGAAGTAATATTAGCTTATATCTAGATAATAAATAGACAGGAATACAACAGTACGTATTTTCTATTATACTAAACTATTGAATAAGAAGTTCGATTCTCTCAATATTTAACGGACAATGAAACACAGTGACATATGGAGTTGCTAGATTTTTTTACCATATAAAAAAACATGTTTTTATTAAGTCATTCATACATATTGAACACTTCATGCTTACATAGTCAACAAAAGGCAAAATATTCTATAATTACTAGCAAAGACACTGATTTACTGTCGTACTCGAAGAAAGCAATGTGTCAGTTTCGAATAGAAATCGAGTTAATTTAATTGCTAGTTGGATTGTACATTTAACGATAGACAGCTGACGGACAGCCAATGAAGGTAGGGCATAAACATGATGGCCAGCGATTTACCGCAGTAGATCACATTTATTGTAAAGAGAACCCGTTTTGGTTTTATTAATTTCAAAAATGCACTAGTCTGTGAACCAACAAGTGCTGCCCTTTATAGCTTAATTTAATTTTAATTGTAGACGGTGCGGGCTATCTCAATCGCTTATCATCTGACTGTCAATTTACGGATCTTAGACCGAAAACTGTCCGGTCACAGTGTATGTGGTAATTGGCCATGAACGTTGTTCAATGGCTATAAAATCTCCCCTTCTGAGCAAGTGAATGTCTGTGATTTTATGTGGCTTATATTCTCAAGAGGATACCAGGGACGATGATTAGGTGAGCTGACCGCCGTTAAATAACTTTTCAAACCTGTTCAAAGGCGCCCACCCCCTATCTCCCCCCCCCCCCCCCCCCCCCAAGTCATAACAGAATAATGTACGTTTTGTGAAACATATTATTTTCCTTACAGATAAGATTAGTGCTTGTTTTTAATGTTTAGGTACGATAACGGGTCTAACATGTTCTATTTCTGGTCTGTTTATCATGGCATCGACATACAATGCAGGCCTCACCGACTTCTATATCAAAACGTCACAGGACTATAGCCTACTATGTGCGATGGTCAGCGGATTTGTTGTTAGGGGATTGGTTTGTGTGGTAATGCCTCTGTGTACAAATACAATCAAGACTGAGGATGACGTTGAACAGGAAAGGGCTTAGACCATGAATATTGATAATCACATAGATCCATTCAGATTAGTTTATAAAAAGGAGCTTGGTCAAATTGATGATGGTGAAGTCATAACCGCAAGATGATGAATCAAATATTCCGTAAAGCAAAGATTATTGCCTGCGCCGGTGGTGTGTTGAGTTTGGTTTTATTTCTGGTCGTTATCTCGACGGTAGTTCTGCAATACGAGACACTGACACATGACCAATTGTCAACTCGCTTACAGATGTTCCAAACCGGGTTGTTTGTATGCACCGTTTTAGTTGTCCTGATTCCTCCAATAGAGGAGGGGATTCAAGTGTTGAGAAAGCATAACGAAAATAAAACAAAATCAACGAAACTGTGAGATTACCCCTGTAACAAGGCTTTAGTAAAGCCTAAATATATTGCTGCTGTAAATAGCCGAAACAAGAATGTATTTTATATCTGGAGTTTTATATTTTTTCGTGTTTGTGCGCTCCTTACTGCTTATGAAACGCTTTACACAAGAATGAAATAGCTAAATCAAATTGTATGTTATTTATAAAGTAAGAAAGCAAAACAATCTCTGTAAAAAGTGCTTTACATACTTGACATAATTGCTGTTTGTTTTATGAATGAAATAATGTATATGTGTGTATACTTTATTAATGTACTTTACGAACGTACTGTTAAAAATTCAAAGCTGATTTGCGTTTGAATAACAATTACTGATGAACGATGAAATAAAAGCAATTTGACCCGCTTATCAATTTCACGATTTTCTAAATATGTTTGTTAGGTAAACATTTTTAGTTGTTTATATATTACTTATTATATGTTTCATCATTATCAAATTGTTTTAATGCATGATTTACTGAGTTAATATATAACCATAATGTGCATACAAAACATATAATATAAGTAAGTAAAAAAATCATTTTAAGTCGGCAAGACAACAACAAATAACATAAGATCTACATGAACTTTTGAACCAACTTACATATCATTATAAAGCAAATTAGAGACATCTACAGCAAATGGGATGTTCCAGTATTACTATATTAACATAGCATTGCAAAAAGTAAAATGAACATGCATATCAAAAACAATATATATCTCTCTCACACACACACGCGCGCGCGCACGCACGCACGTACACCACTCTCTTTATGAGAAGCACATTTACAAATATTCTAAGCAAATAAATTAACAATATTTTTGTTTTTCAATATAGCATATGACCAGTACGTTTAAGTACAGTTAGTCTGTCATGTAAGTACACTACTGATCCTGACTAGCATCTATTTCTTGAATACATAATTGGGTCATTGGGTTCTTATGGCTAGCAACAATAAACATTATTAAAGCAAATATGATAATAATCTATTAACAAACAGCACATGTGCAACTTTAATACAAAAGCCACTATTGCAGACAAAGTTTGTATAACGCATCATATTAAGACACTGAGGCCAGGTGTGTCACTCCTGTCATGGAATTCAGATTTGATATTTACGTGGAACTACATGCTATGCAATTGCCATCAGTGCTGTTCCAAAACAATATCATGTTTCCAAACCGGTTAAAATCAACAGTTTACTATATTCCTCTGGCAGTGAATTCCACAGTACTGGGGCAGCATACATGAAACAATTCTTATCGAACTTGGTTGTTTTAACCTGAGGGACCTAAAATCGTCTGGAGTATCTAAAACTATACGAATTTTCTCTTTTAGCAAATCTGTGATTTAGAACTGGAGGAGCAATACCGTATACCATGTTTCTATTGCCATTGTTTTCATTCTATGTTTATACGAGGACGATAACTTAACCTTATCAAGAAGTTAGTGGTCATAACTTGAATACTCATCATGAACGACTCCAAGAGCTCCTTTTCTGTATTAATTTTGGTGCAAACATGTTGTTCTGACCTCAGGTAAACAATTCAACGAGAGACATTGTTGTCGAAGGCACTGCTCACACTACGTCCAGTGATTTTGTTCGAGGTCTGGATCTTGATGTTTTATAGAAGAATGTTTTAACGTGTGTTGTCTGAACAGAGGAAACTTTCGAAAACTGCAATAGAACCTACCGGTTTATCGATTTTGGTGAATATTCAGCCTGCCGTTTCATATTAGTGTTATGCATGTGAACAACGAATTAAGCGAGTGCATGGTCAAGTTGTATTTATTTTCGGGACGCTGAATGAGCCGCACAGTAAAGCATTCTCTTCCAGATAAAAAAGTGCATAAAATAATACATATTTATATGATGTGTGTGCGTGCATGCGTGCGTGCGTGCGTGCTTTGGTCTGTTTAAATAACTATGTAGAATTCGACTCACCAGTGACTGTGATCGTAGCGCATTCGTATATACTTTCTATGAAGATATTATTGCTGTGAGGTAATTGTTTACTGACTAAATATAGACTCAAGTACATGCAATGATTACGCATTTCATTATTTTCAGGAGGTACCTGTCGTATCGTTTAACGCTGCAGTTATGTACATCACGTGATATTGCTGACGTTCGTGTCTGGATAGATAGTCAGTCTTGGATGAATGAGTGATCATGTACACAGGAGCGTTTTATACAAAGGTACTTTATGTTTAACACTTAATACTTTTTATTGTATGGATATACTATAGTTAATTTAAAGCAGAATATTAACAATTAAACAAGACATTACCAAATTGGAGTCAATATGAAATATACTCATGATTCGTCAGCGTCTTAAATTAGTAGTTTTCATTATGTATCGTTATTATTTTACAGTCAAATGTAATAAGATAAATAACTTAAACGGAGAAAACTTTTGGAGTGTTTACCATAAGTGTTGTCAGTCTTGACGATGTTTGTACGACGTCACACTCAAACATGTTGTTATGTTTGACAGTATTCAGGTGACCTATTTGATTCAGTCTGTCTATAACTATATTTATTATAGTGCTCAAAACAGATTGAAATCAATTTGTTCAGACTAATTGTTTATAAAAGTTTCAATCGCAGTAGAAATGTTCCTTGACTAGTTTTTCAATGTGCAGTATTTCAAAGCAAACACTAGATATGCCATCTACTAATACAATACAGTTGTACATACTATGCAATACATAATATTGCATGCATATATTTGTTCAGATGATAAACGTCATATGATTCCGAACATAAAATTCGAAATATATATTTGTTCAGGTTATTAAAGTGACATGATTCGGAAAATAATGTTCAATGCAAATATTTGTTCAAGTTATAAAAATTATATAATTGCAAACATAATAGGCCATGCAAACAATCAAACAGTTGCAAAGGTTATAAAAGTGACATAATAGTATGTTCATATATTTGTTATATACCCGGCAAAAACACCTGCACCAACAGTTAGTTCTGGATCAAGGGGTATATTTCCAATTATTCTGCCAACAAGTTATAGAATGAAAACGTAATTTAGTGTTGAAGAAAATACTTGTTGCAGTTGTTGCAGTTAAATGATCACACGGAACAATTAATATTTCATAATAAATGGTCCTTTGTGTATGCTGACAAATGTTGCACTATCGGCCCATCATACACATTTTGTGGCTTAGTAGGGAACGTTAATCCGAGAAAATCAGTATTTATTGTTAGTAAATATCCAATCAAAAGTTTTATCTTCGTTCATAAAACACCACCTGACCGTTATCAAGTCAATATTAATTGGAATACATATTCGTCACACCTCAGTAAAAAATACAAAGTCTTGTGTCGTGCAAAATATTGTGGGTAAATATTGGTCCGTTGTTGTTATTGGCATATTCTGAGAAGTAAGCCTAAATGACATATTTCGATTAAGTAGAATTTTATTCACAATGATAGGATAAAAATAAAAACTATATATTTGACTGATGTAGAACATGCTATCGTCTTTGGCTGTTTATAAGCTGGCATGTTGCCAGTCACGTCAACGCACCACAATATTGACAGTTCTAGAAGGCTTTCAAGAGAGAGAATGGTACCAGATGCAACAAACAAACATCAAGAAATCTGTATAGTCTACAAATAATCGTCTTAATTAGTGCCGTCACTTTAGCGAAACATTTGATTGAGACTCCTGGTGTGTCTGACCATCTTCTGTTATAAATTCATGTGGTAATTTTAGTTTCGGTTGTTATTTTTTTTATTGTATTGGAATATATATTTACCTTTCCTTTTATATGTCATATATCAAATTATGATGAGTAGTTATCGTTTATGCCACCTTACATTCTTTGGTCCAGATCTTTTTTGCCGAGTATATTTAAGTGATTTAATAATTTAATAACAATTCATTATTTACTGAAGACAGATCAATGAAGAATACATATACACAAAATGTTTACGTAATAATATATGCATAGTCATTAGCCAGAGTCATATTGAATATATTAGATATATATTCAACGAATTACATAATTATCACATTTTTAAGAAGTCCAAATTCTTTTTTAACAAAGTGAGTGTATACCTTAAGTCTAAGATAGTTAAAGGCTCATTAAAACTTCGAAACAGTCTTTTTAGTTTTAATTTAAGTCAGATTTACTCTTCCATATGGTTGAATACGTGTTTATTTAATCACTAAGAGAATTGCAAACCAAATATATATATAAAGCACATTATAAGTACATAATTAAGAATGGGTTTTGTTAACAAATTAATGTTCGACAGAAAACGGTGTGTTACTAAGATTGTTCGGCAATGCGTCGGTCGGTAATATATGATCAATTCACTTCAGGGATATACATAGTATGGGAAACTGTAGGGGATATGGTTAAAAAATAAATAACACTATATTTTTGTTACAGATTGTTTTAAAGTACGACATATTCAGTGAAACAATACATATATGTGAGTGCATGTTTGATACGATGGTTAAGGCTTAGGTAGGCTTAGTTCGGTATACCATTTAACTGCAGATTGGTATATTTCATACAGAGTGTTCTGGAGTACAACTTATTCATTGAATCATACTTATATGTGTGGATATGTTTAATACGATGGTCAATGCTAGATAGGATTAGCTGGGCATTTCAATTACATAAAGGTATGATATGTTTGATACAGATGTAACATTGTCACCATCTGGTCTTCTATCTTCTTGGCTACACGTACATCTATATATATATATATATATATATATGTGAACGTGACAACGACTTGCCAATGCCTCCCTTTGTTAATAATCTGGAATTATGGTTATTATTTTAAATAATTGTCTTCATTAACATAATGTTGACCTTTGTAACGATACTAGTTTATTAATTTGGCAGGCTACTTACGATACAAACTTTACTTATAGCATATGACCAGGTTTGCATTTCCCCAAACTTTTACTGAACCAAGTAGATATCTAAAAGTATGAATATTTATCAAGGTACTTAAGTTTGTTTTTCTTAAATTATCATACTATAATGTGACTGCATAATTTACGTTTGTTTGCAAATTTATTCAGCTAAGGTAGTGTCAAGGACACATAATCCTGGTAAGATCTCATTGTCGAATGAATTTAGCTAAGACCAGCGTTCAACAAATGTGTTGATCAATAGAGAAATAGGCGCAAGAGTTGCTCTGTAAACATTTAAGTATGGTAAGATCAATATACCAACTAACTATATGTGTTTGAAACAGGTGCTTAATACGATAACAACTGTACCATTACAATTAATTGCTAGCGTATGTGTATATGTAAACAAATGGTAAATGGTGAAGTATGGATAGTTCATGATACAAATAAACAACAAGTAATTAAGTCACTATTATAGTGGGTTAGTACTGAATTGCGTTTTCTTTTCAGTAAACCAAATTTCAGTAATGCATAATTTCATATATATAAGAAACAACGCTATACTTATGCAGTATATGTGTTCTACATTGTCGGTAATGAAATACAATATAGCGATATGCTAATTGCTGCTGCTGAGATGGTTTTTTTATATATTACGAGATCAGATACATTATATTCATATGAAACCATTTACAACATAGATATTACAAATTGCTATAGCAATATGTAAATCTTTCTACAGAGTTGTACACAGACTGTTGCATAATACAGAATAATGCCCTCTTTTGTAGTAATATAATAAATCATATATCATATCTATTTAACGACAGTAGTAACATAGCGAGATGCGTTGATGTGTATACCTGATAAATAATAATTCTCAACAAAGAAACTTTTATCTTGAACGGAACATGTACTGCATTTATTATCTCGTGATGAAATTGGACTACACAGACAAAACATTCATGCTCGTGAATTTGAGGTGCACTCTATATACATGTTCATGAATCACCTAAATATATCCACTCAGTCTGAAGAAGTCACTGACTTTTACAATTTAATTCACTAACAGGGTTTAGTCCGTATTGCACGTGTTATATTGGTAATACTTAAACCGTCACAAAATTTAAACATTTAGCCATTCATTTAAGAAATAGAAAATAAATGTAATACATACTGTATTTAACAATATTTACAACAAATTATTTCGTTATTCGGTAATGGATTAGAATGCTCATAGCCAATGTCAATAATGAAGCGTCCAATTTAAGCAAACTAAATCGGGAATTAATTTTCACCAACTGATGTATCATCTACAATTGAATATAGTTTGTTAAATATGTTTGAATACTAAGGAATACACACTATTACAAGTGTAACTGTAGACGGTTTTACCAACTAAAAATGACTTGACACCATAAAATGTTATGTTGGAAAGTTTACCTACGTCCTCTCGAGAAACAACAATATAAACATATGTTGATCATCGGGAATGCGATTTGTAAACAGATCTAAAACAATGTGCATACGTCCGCTCGAGAATGCAAAATGTAAACAGATGTTGAACACCGAGAGTGCACCATGTAAACAGATATTAAACAATGTGCAATACGGCCGCTATAGAATGCACAATGTAAACAGATGTTGAACACCGGAATGCACTGTGTAAATAGATGTTGAACAGTTGTATAAGTCTGCTCCAGAATGCACTATGTAAATAGATGTTGAACACCGGAATGCACTATGTAAATATCTGTTGAACAGATTGTATACGTCCGCTCGAGAATGTACTATGTAAATATATGTTGAACAGTTTGCATACACCCGCTCGAAAAAGGACAATGTAAACATAGGTAGATCATCGGGAATGCGCTTTGTAAATAGATGTTGAATAGTTTGCATACATCCTTTCAAGAATGCACTATGCAAACATATGTTGAACAATTTTCATACGTCCACTCGAGAATGTAGTATTTAAACATATGTTGAACAGTTTTCATACGTGGAGAAACAGACGAGGCTATAATGGAAGCATGAACTATTATGGTGAATCAAGATAGGTTCAATTAAGGTTTTGGAATGTAAATGGATGGTCTAGTGATAGCGGTTCAGATAATTTTATTTTTAGAGAAAATTGTGTACGTTTTATGAATATTGATTTGGCAAAGCTGAAACTCATCTTTTAAAAGAAAATCATTTATCTTGAGATAAGTATGTGTTTATAGGGCATAATAGGTAACAAATACTTGTTTACGCTAGAAATGGATCAGGAGGCGTATGTTTACTTGTAAAGAGTGACTTATATAAGGAGTTTGAGATTAATGTATTAGACAAGTCATATAAAGGCATTTTATGGGTGTCTTTTAAAAACAAAATAACATTTTTATCTTTTAACATATGTTTACGTTATATACCTGCTCAAGGATCGTCCGAATGATTTTTATGATCAACTCTTATCAAATATATATGAATATCAAAAATTAGGTCAGTTTGTCATATATGGTGATTTTAACAGCAGAGTTGGTGATATGCCAGATTTTATCGAAGGTGTTGATAATGTTTTAGAAAGAGATGTGATTGATTTTACTGATAAAGGCATATGGAGACATGTTGTCTAATTTTTTAAGTGATAGTATTTGTTGTATAATGAATGGGAGACATTTTAAAAGTAATAATTTCACATGCATTTCATCGAAAGGTAATTCTGTAGTCAATTACTTTATAGTTCCTTATGAAAACTTTGAATGTATAGATAATGTAAATGTAACTATTGCATCGGATATGGTGCGGGAACAATGTATAGAGTCGAGTAGTATACCTGATCACTCACTTTTGACATGTTATTTTTTTCCTAAATGTTTGAAATCTGCAATTGCAGGACAAAATAACGAATATATTATAACAGAAAAGATGTATACAAAATTTGATGTTAGACATATTCCTAAACATTTTTGTCATAATTCAGAAATAGCTTTTGATAACAGTATTTAAGGAACGATTTCAAAATTAGAAAATAATGAACAAGAACAGAGTTCAGTAGATATTTTGTATAATTCCTTTTCTTGGTTTATTAAAGATGAAATGTTAGAGAAAATACCTAGCAAAAAGGTTGTTTTAAAATATGGGTATTCTAATAAACGTAAGCACATTTCAAAACCATGGTGGAATGAAAATTTAAGTAAACTTTGGAATGATATGTGTAGCGCGAAGAGAATTTTGTTAAAGACCAATGGTATGTTAAAAATCAGTAAAAAAGAGAGTTTTTGTTGAGAAAAGAAAAATATTCGATAAAAATGTACAACAAAGTAAATGTAAATACAAGGATTTGTCGATGCAAAAATACTAGTACATTTGAGATAAGATGAATATTGTGTGCATTATGTGCTTGATGTATGTTGGCGCGACATATCGCTTCCATTTGAAGTGAGTCGGTCAATCCTCCATTTGAGGTTTTATAACGCAAAAAATGTCCGATGCAAAAATACAAGTACATTTGAGATAAGATGAATATTGTGTGCATTATGTGCTTATTGTATGTTGGCATGACATAGCGCTTCCATTTGAAGTGCGTCAGCCAACCCTCCATTTGAGGTTTTAGAACGCAAAAATGCTCGATGCAAAAATACTAGTATATTTGAGATAAGATAAATATTGTATGAATAATGTGCTTGATGTATGTTGGCGTGACATATCGCTTCCATTTGAAGTGCGTTGGCCAATCCTCCATTTGAGGTTTTATAATGCAAAAGTGTCCGATGCAAAATAGTAGTATATTTGAGATAAGATGAATATTGTATACATAATGTGCTTGATGTATGTTGGCCCGACATATCGTTTCTATTTGAAGAGCGTTGGCCAATCCTCCATTTGAGGTTTTATAATGCAAAAGTGTCCGATGCAAAATAGTAGTATATTTGAGATAAGATGAATATTGTATACATAATGTGCTTGATGTATGTTGGCATGACATAGCGCTTCCATTTGAAGTGTGTTGGTCAATCTCCCATTTAAGGTTTTATAATTCAAAAATGTCGGATGCAACATTACTAGTATATTTGAGAACAGATAAGTACTTTATGCATAATGTGCTTGATGTATGTTGGCGCAACACATCGGTTCCATTTGAAGAGCTTTGGCCAATCCTCCATTTGAGGATTTATGATGCTAATATGTCCGATGCAAAAATACTAGAATATGTGAAGTATATCTTAGATAAATGTTGTATGCATAATGAGGTATGTTGACGCGACAAATCGCTTCCATTTGAAGTGCTTTGGCCAATCCTCCATTTGAAGTTTATGATGCAAGATATCCGATGCAAAAATACTAGTATATTTGAGATAGGATAAAAGTTGTACGCATAATGTGCTTGGTGTATGTTGGCGCGACATATCGCTTCCATTTGAAGTGCATTGGTCAATCCTCCATTTAAGGTTTGTAATATTAGCTTGAATAAAACATTTGAAGTTTTATATTGAGGGATCAGTTATTTTATTTCATTTCGATTGTTTATGTTGCTGTTTCGCTTCCCCCATTTTATGGCGGTGCCTCTAGTTGCATCTTATGCCATTATTGGCATATGGCAGTATTTCGCGATCACAGCACCATTTAATGATCATTGTTTGTGGACATTTCGAAGGAAAGTGATTTAAATCTTTGTGAACATCTGTACCCAGGGTTCACAGGGTCAATTTTTCAGTGACAATTATAAACTGGTCTGTGATATGAACATACTATTTCTAAATGACTTTCACGACTGCACAGTTTGTATTCATATATTATGGAAGCCATGGCCAATTAAATTCCAATACTATAAACTAGTTCACTTGTTTGAGTTTTGAATTTATCCATCTTCAATAATAGGATTTGTCGAATAAAATACCAAATCTGGTTATTGAAGGAGAAAATCGCTTCTAAATACCTTTATTCATGTATTTGAATCATTATTACAGTAACGTGATTATTACAGGAACTCCGTTTTATCAACTTTCTTTTTCAGGCGTTCCGGGTTTCGGGGAAGCTGTTCGCACATCTAATCGCAGAAAAATTATTAATTACCCATTGTGTTTCTATGTATTGCAAAAATTACCCACCCTCCCACATCCTGCTTTTTAATTGCTAGAGGTATGTCTTTTGAAACAGTTTTCGGTTGTTCTTTATATATTTTTCAGAATCTCTCCTGGAAGTCGTTTTCTGGCATGCAAGACGGACCTGTTCCAATCGTCGTGGCTTCTGCAGAGGAAGTAATATACACATGTTTTCTATAAAGACGACTGGCAGTATTTCGCGGTCACAGCACCATTTAATGATCATTGTTTGTGGACATTTCGAAGGAAAGTGATTTAAATCTTTGTGAACATCTGTACCCAGGGTTCACAGGGTCAATTTTTCAGTGACAATTATAAACTGGTCTGTGATATGAACATACTATTTCTAAATGACTTTCATGACTGCACAGTTTGTATTCATATATTATGGAAGCCATGGCCAATTAAATTCCAATACTATAAACTAGTTCACTTGTTTGAGTTTTGAATTTATCCATCTTCAATAATGGTTTAAATTGCAGGAAGAGATTATTAATGATGTTAAGAAAAACCCAAATGAATTTTGGCAAACTATTGGTCGGGTTGATGTTAGAGATAATAGAAAAAAAAGACATACCTATGGAACTTTTAGATAACGATGGTAAAATTGTTACAGATAAAACAGCTGTTTTTAATAAATGGAAGTCAGATTTGTGTGACCTTCTTAATCAAGATATAGGCACTGATATTGATATAGGAAATGTGGATGTTTATCTTAATGTAAATAATGATAGTCAAAATTTTAGTTGTGGTTTTACGTTAGATGAAATAAGAAAATCTGTACTTGGTGTTTGTAATGGTCGTTCCATTGCAGTAGATGAAATTCCAGGGAGGTCCTAAAGAATGAAACAGTGATAAGTTACCTTTATAAGTGTTTTAATATATTTATGAATACAGGTAAAGTTCCTACTGTGTGGAGTTGTAAAGATGAAGTTGAAAATGAGATGCATGTGTTACTAAATTGCCTTTGTATGTTACCATTCGATCAGAGTTATTGACAGAAATTGTAAATGTTTTTAAGGAATTTAATTCGTGTAGAGATAATGATTAACTATGCTATGTACTATCGAACCAAAGAGCTGTGAAACTAAATGCCAAAACCTGTTTTTAGAGAGAACAAGAAATATTTTATATAGTTGTATATAAATAATGTAATCGTTGATTTAGATATATGAAGCATTTAACATTGTAGTGAGAAGTCGGTGCTAATCAGTTCATTCTATATCTGATCTAGAATGATATTCGATTTTTTAAAATATATTTTAAGCTTTAAGTAGAAGATGCGTTAGAATTTCTTATCCTCCTCACATTGTTATCTTGTGTAATTGTATTAACATTTTAGACAATATGTCAAGATTAGCACCAGCCTCTCATTTTTTACGGTGTATATATATATGTTAAAACGTGATGTGTTATATGTGCTATTCTGGAGGTATGTTTGCTATTCTGTAAGGGTATCAGTAAACATGCAAATATATGAACAGCATGTATTATTAATTGTGATAAATTGGTTTAATAATATTTTGATATGTTTTACATGTAATATAGTCTCTTATAATTCTTTATAGAATGGCATGGCTAATTGTTAAATATAATGTTTTATTTAATGTATATACTGTGTATTAACCATGATGAGACATGGATAAAGAAATATCTATCTATCTACGTCCACTCTAGACTGTACTATTTAAACATATATTGTACAGTTTGCATACGTCCACATCAGAATGTAAAGTAAACAGAGGTCGCTTGATTGGTAAATCACGTTTCAAAAAATGTGACGTTCAAACCTAACAGATTCCACTTTGAATGAACAGATACAAATACATTTAGTTTTTAAGACATGCCTATATGCTTTATTATTATATTATGATTTACTTTTTTATAAGTTTCAGGTAGGATTGATCCTGCTTTTTATAAGGAAGGTGACAACATTTGACACAACAACAGGTAGTGATGCAGCAAGCACACAATCATATTCAGACTCGTGTCCGATATCTCTCAAAGAACATACTGGTCCACCAAAGTAAGCTCATGTCTTAAGAATGTGTTGATATATATACATGTTATTAGAATCAATGTATGTATATGAAAAGGACTCTAACAAAACCTTTATGGTGAATAGATGTAGATTTAACAAATTAAATAATTTTAGATATTAATTTGTATTATTGCTTAATATTAGATACAGTAAAATTACATTTAAATGTATATGGCAATATTCTAGCATTAACCCACAAATAGAGAAATATGAAGTGGCTCTGTTGCTGATGCTGGGGTTTGGTGGATTTTCATTGTTGATTGCTGGTTTGTACAAGTCACTACGCAAGTACGTTTTCCACGATGAGCACAACCTAGATACAGTTTTCGATGCAGGCGGTCGTGTGAGTCTAAGTCTTACAGCTGTCACTGTGACGTCACAACTCCTATGGCCATCAGACTTTCTACAAACTTCAACGCTTGCCAGTAAGGTATATATTTTATTACCTGTGTTTCCTTCTTCTTATAATTCTCATAATAAGTTATTATTGATAATAACTGTTCTCTACGTATATTTTGACTTAGTAATCATTCTATTATGTATAAATACTTAAAGTATGATTATTCATTGCTTTTCGCATTGCTTTTGTTTTTGTGTAGTCTGGCCTTGGAGGAAGTTTATGGATGGCAATCGGAACCGTAATTAACATCCTCCTTTTTCCCGCGCTTTCTATCTTCCTGAAAACTAGAGCACCAGGAGCTAAAACATTTCCACAGGTAAATGTATATAAAGTTAGTATAATGCTAAAATTTTTACCAAATAATTCAGCAATTACAGTTAAGTCGTACCATTTTCTCTTGTCCGATTGTCTTGTATTGATCTGAGCTGACCTTATATAAAATATTTGCAAAGTATTTATTTTGTTAAGAAAAGTTGACATTATAAACTCCCAAATTGCGCCTCCAATAGTTGACCAATTTATAGCGCCTACCCTATCGTTACTTGTTTATGTCTGTATTGTTTTTATAAGAAATAATGTATTTATTTATAATGGGTTTCAATGTTTCAACGACGTATTCGGGATCAAATCATATATTTATGAATGCATCAAATTGTTTTCTTTTTTCAGATAGCGTATGCAAGATTTGGGAAAGTCGCACACATAATCTTTTGTGGTTTCGCCTTACTCACAAACCTGATTGTGTGCACCAGCATGTTATTGGCTGAAAGATCTGCTTTGAAAGTCCTCTGCAAGGATTCCAATAACGAGTTCATCTTTTTAATCATTGCCGTTCTTTTTGGTTCTTATTGTATGATTGGGGGACTCGGGACCACTTTCTACATTTCTTACTTTAATACAGCACTCACATTAATTTCTGTCACTGTATATACATTGTATACAAGCTTTTATCCTTCCGCCGAAAATGAATCTGTATCGTCTACCGAAGTCTTGTACGATTCTGTTTCATGTTTAAAAGGTCCAGATCAACATCTGGTATTATCTATGGCGTAGTATTGCTTTTTATGACAACTTCTACAAGTTTTTGTGACCAGGCCAACTGGCAGAGCAGAATTGCCGCTAAACCAACACAAGGTGTGGTGGGATTCTTTCTTGCAGCATATCTTTGGTTTGTCATTCCCACTTTATTGTCTTTCTCGACGACACTTACCTACTTCTCTATGAGTTTTCAGAATGGAACAAACCTTTTGTCTGCCATAGAAATTGAAAATGGTAAATATTTCCACAAACAAATTTTAATAATAAAACCAAATGATTATTCCATGCAAAATAAACTTTATTCTCCTGTTAAGAAATGAAGATGTAATTATGTTTTGTTCTAACAATTAATTTTTCCGGCGATTTATTGAAAATTACAGTAATTATCAAGTTTCTTTTCTTTCGTCAGTTGATTTACCTAGATTATAGAGAGCTGAGTATTGTTTGATTATTAATTCCAGGTTTCATAACTCCCTATGTAATTAATTCACTATTGGGTCAGACAGGTGGCTATCTTTTTTTGACCATGCTAATGATGTCACTAATGTCGACTGGCTCTGGAAAGGTGATGGCAATCTCGTCGATAATAGTGTATGACATTTACAAGACATACCTGAACCCATATAGGTAAGAACAATGATCATTTGGAGCATTGTCTGCATGTCCACTGGACACTCTCTTTAATACCGATCAAAAACTACTAGAAGTATTTAATATTCTTCCATTAGCTCGCATAAGTATATTTCGTTATATGTTGATGACTATCAGAAAGCTATATATAGCTATTTAACGAATGTTTAAAGCAATATAGAGAATAAACTGATTATTTAATGAGCTAGAAAGAAAATGATAATTGGTTAAAACACATGTTCCATTGCTTACACATTTCCGTTTTTACAATTTTTATTTTATGGAAGCAAAACCATAATTGTGATAAAGAGACGCGTGGTGAGTTTCTGATCTGCATTATATAACTAGTGTAAACAATATTTACATTAAAATAATATGTATGTAATGGTACTATTAATCATTTAGTCAATTGGCCGAACAAAAATCATATTGTCAAAATTATTAATGAAATATCTTAACATGCATATTCTAAAACTGACACTATCGCGTTACGATATTTTGATAATGTGGCTCTTAAATTCGCCGATGTTTCTTTATCCTTCAGAATATGTAATTAAAACACATTATGTCTAATTGGCAAAAACTTCAACTCCTTGAGTATCATTAATACGTTGTGGTATTTTACATATCTGTTCCCCATTTAAAAGTTTCAGTCTTTCTATCTAATATAGAGAGAAATATAATTATGTGAGTGTTTAACGTTGAAAAAAAACATTGTATATTCTACGAAAGGTTTGACGCCCAAAAGTTGTGTTTTGTGTGGAAAAGATAAAATAATGAATGCAGAAGGAAATGCAGATATTGAAAAAATATGTAAATGTCCAACTTCGATCTCGTGCAAATCTTGTAAGGATGATCTAGAGATGAGGTCATCCCAACGTACAGACTTGATACACTATCAATGTCCAGTGCATGGAGAGTATCGACACTATGAGGATAGCTTGGTGCGATACAAGGTATGTTTAAAAATTAAAAGTCGTCCAGATGATTCAGATTTATTGAATGTAAGTAAATAATCGAACTAATTATTCCCATTGTTTGTTTATTGTTTGTAAATCATTGTAAATCATTGAAAACTGATTATACACTTATAAGCATGTTTTTTCTCCAAAGAATTAAATTACATTGTTTGATAAGTTATCTTTAAAATAATGACGTGGATGAAGTGTTGGATACTCAAGCCAGGTCAATGACTCTTATGCTCGAACTTATGACCTGTCTAAATCAACACTCGATACTAGCCATAATACGTGCCCTATAATACAACCCATGATACGTACCCTATGGCGATGCGTTATAAATCTTGGTTTTCTTCGCAATCGAGCTGACATAAATATAAACTTATAAGGACACATATATTTTTATAAGATAAAGTCATTTTTCCGGTTTTTATGCAGCTGTAAAGAATGCTGAATAACGCACAAATCAACAAAAGTTCTAAGGACTTTATGTCAGCGTGGAACCGTTGTGTACGTTATTTTGTTTCGTATATATTAAACAGACCACCAAAATGTTAATGCTTCTTTGCTTACACGAGAACCGTAAAAAGTAGTCGAGCGTCAAGAATTTATTCGAACAATAAAAATCTCTAAAAAATTGACGTTGTCCAATGAAAATGCTTCAAATACATATTATAATAAGATTGGAATTATACAAAAGTATATTCTATATGGTTATGTAACTTTAATTATCGCTATCATAAGTTTTATATTAACGTCTGATTTTCCATTACAGAGCTGGTGTATGGTCTGGGTTATCATCGTGATAGTTCCCTATGGACTTCTCGTGTCCGAGACTGACATGAATGTCAACTGGGCTACCTTGAGTACACAGGTGTTGACTACCCCATTCCTCTTTCCCCTCTTTCTGACCCTGGCCTGGTCAAAGGCAACCCTGTGGGGAATTGCGATAGGTATAATCTCTCCTCCAATGAAATGGTTTGTAGTATCATAGTTATAAATATTGCAAGTTAACGCGGTTCTTCAATATCAACTTTGAAATCCGAGATTTCTCACAGTAATTGAGTATCATTTTAAACGATGTTTATCTAAAATTTTGAGCACAAGAAGATGAAACATTTTATAGGAGTGCTTCATTAAGACGCATTTGACCTATTGAAACTCTAATATAGCACTGTGTCAAAATACTTAAAAAGTAAATCCCTATTTAGTAAATATCATCAATGACGATGCAAATCTAAATTGAGAGTTATTAATTTATTAAGGAGGATATAGATATAAGATATATCTGACAATGTTATAAATGATCAAATAAAGCACATGCATCAGGTGTAATATATCACGTCTAATAATTATCCAATGTGGATGATACGCGGAACGCCTCTAATATATATAAACGCGTGTTTATATGTAGTTCTGTCAATCATACAGGTAAACCCACTGGACTTTATCTAACTGGATAGTAAATATTGTATCATGATGGAGACCGCCATGATTAGTTATGTACCTCTTACACTAATCGAAACATTGCTCGACCAATTCCGATTACGTAAGATATAACAATCGGAACCTTATTCGGTCATTTCCGACTTCGTACGAAAGTACGACAATTATTCCGTCATAGACGGAAAGGGCCGAGCGATGTTTCAAATGTCTCTTACACTAAATAAAAAGACAAAGGTTATGCAAGAAGCGGGAAGGTATCAATGCTCAGATATTTATCTATACAGTTGTGTTTTCTGTTAAAACTGTTAAAATTGTTCTAATATTAAAAGTGAAGGTTTTCATGTAGTTTAATTGCCTTTGTATTCTTATAAATAAATAGACAGGAATTAAACTTTATGTATTAACTATTATTTTAAAGTATTGATTATATAGCTCAATTATGCCAGAATTGAATAGAGAGTTTAACGTAGTAAAATATAGAAAGTGTAGCTGTTTTGGGTATATGAATATTAGCATGTCTAACGAGTCCTTCCTACTAATAAAGCAGCTCAAGCATATACCGTAATACAAGTGATAGCATGTAGCCATTACAGATACATAGTATTATATAAGCACTAGCCTAGGAAATGAAATTTCTATGCGGATTGTAAAACGATGGCAGCTGTTGACGGACAGCTAATGAATCTATGTAACAGTTGTACATAAAGATGAGCGTCAGAAATTCATTGCAATTACAAGCAGATTTAATTTATTGTAAATAAAAACATGTGACGTTTAGGTTTCATAATAAACAAAATAAAAATACACTTGTCTGTGTATAGACAAATGTTTTCCATTATAGCACAGTTAAATGTTTTATACGTACATGTAGACGGGACCGACTATCTCAGCAGGTAACCTGGCTGTCGATCCAACAATAAAAACTCCGCCCGGTCACATTTAATGATAAACAATTAACTTTGAACCACACCATTAAGTATGTGGAAAAACAGTCAGTGACTTGCATGGTATGTTTGGTACGCAGGTGAATCCCAGAAACAGTGATTATATGTGCTGTCTGCCGGTAAACATAATGTTTTGATTTGTTTTGTAAATAGTGTTACTTTTGTTTAGAATGTTATTTATGTTGAATATAACCTTGACCTTTGTTTTTAATGTCTAGGTACGATAACGGGTCTAACATCTTCTATTGCTGGTCTGCTTATCATGGCATCGACATACAATGGTGGACTCACCGACTTCTATATCAATACGTCACAGGACAATAGCCTACTATGTGCAATGGTCAGCGGATCTGTTGTTAGCGGATTGGTTTGTGTGGTAGTGTCTCTGTGTACACACAAAATCAAGAACGAGGCTGACGTTGAGAAGGAATGGGCTAAGACCATGAATATTGACAATCCCATCAATCCATTCAGACTGGTTTATGAACAAGAGCTTAGTCAAATTGATGAAGGTGAAGAAATTACCGCCAAGATGATGAATGAAATCTTTCGTAAAACAAAGATTATTGCTTGTGTCGGTGGTGTATCGAGTTTGATTTTATTTATGGTCGGTATTCCGACTGTAATTCTCCAGTACGAGATTCTGACACTTGACCAATTTTCAACTTGGTTAAAGGTGTTTCAAATCTGGTTATTTGTCTGTACCGTTTTAGTTGTCCTGATTCCGCCAATAGAGGAGAGGATTCAAGTGTGGAGAAAGCATAATGAAAATAAAATCAAATCAACGAGACTGTGACATTACAGCTTTAACAAGAATTTGAGTAATGCCTAAATGTATTGCTGCTGCAAATAGCCGATACAAGACTTGATGTATTTCAATCTGAAATTTTTAGTTTTTAAAGATAGTGATGAAAGATAAAACAACGTGACTTGCTTTTTAATTTGATGACTTTCTAGATTTGTTTTTAATCAAACGTTTGTAGTCGTTGATATATTACTTTATAATTATAATCATCATCAATAAAGTTGTATACATGCAGTATGATTAACTAACTGACTAACCACATGTATTCATAATGTACATTATAAAACATATAAGTAAGTAAGTCGATTTTATTTTATGTCGGCAGGTCAACAGCAAATAACATATTAAGCTCTGCATAAGGTTTTAAGCCATCATGAATTACATACATATCAATATCAAGCAAATATCAGACATATATAGCACAAGGGTTGCTTCAAGTTGGTATATAAGCATAGCCTAGTAAAAAGTAAAACAATATGCATATCAACTACCCCCCCCCCCCCCCCCCACACACACACACACCCACCCACCCACACACCCACACACACGCATACACACATATCTAACAAGCATGTTATATGCATACATACAGTCGCACTGCAAGCACATCGATAGCAATATTTGGGGAGTCACATAAAAAGCAACGAAAACAAACAAGAATAAATTTAAAGGAATATGTGCATAAACCGTTATAATGTTCAAAGATTGACAAGATGATAATGAAATGCCAGTGATTATCTTCACGAATGGTCAAGAAACTACTTAAATATTTATTCAATAATATTTGATAAATATAAAGGACAAAGTTATGTTCTGATTAAGAAATATTTTAAAAAATCGATTATCACCTTAGTTAAATTTTCTGTTAACTGATTAGCACGTGTCTTTAAGGGAGGAAATGAAATGAATATTTAAATAAAACAAATTGATTATCTTTAGGACAAAACAACCGTTATGGTTAAATGTAACACTCATTTTTGGGAAGCACATTTTCAAAACATTCTTAGCAAAATGTAATAAACAATATAACATATGACTAATACATATAAATGTTACAGTGATAGATCTGGTATTTGAGGTAAACTGCTCATCCTGACCATAATCCATTCCTTAAATACATAACGGCCTATACAAATAAACATTAGTAAAGCATATATGAAAACAAACTATTGCATAACAACACATGTGCGACTTAAGAGTAAAAGTCAAATTGTAGACAATGTATATACTACGCATGACAAGGCACTGAGGTCAATTGTGTCAGATATTGATATTTATGCGGACCTACATTCTATGCATTTGCAATCAGTGTCATTCCAAAACAATACCGTGTTTCCAAACTGGTTAAAATCAACAGATATTCTCAATCAATTTCACTGGCAGTGAAATCCATATTACGGGCGCATTGTACCTGGGACTTTTCTTGCCGAACTTGTTATAACATGCGGACCTGTAATATATTAGAGTATATTAAACTATATGAATGTTCTCTTGTAGCTAATAAGAGATTTAATACTGGAAGAGCAATACCGTATAAGTTGCTTGTTAAAACTTGAACAATCATCATGAACGACTCTTAGTGGCTTTTGTTGTAGTTTCTCTATTTTTCTTTATTAATTTTGGTACAAATATGCAAAGAGAGAGGATAAAAATGAAATATTGATCATATAAAAGTGTGATAAATAGTCAGTCGACTTATTTTTATCACTCCTTTTTTAGAACATCTATTTGCTTGCCTGCTTTTTTACAGATGTTTTGAACATAATTGTTAAAATATAAATTGAATTATATATCAGCCCTAAGAAATTTTACAACAACCTGACATCATATGATACTATTACTAACATTAAAAGTAAGGTTGTCATCACCTTTTGTCTGACTACGGCCTACTATCGTGTTGTAACACTTTAACCAATAAATCAAAAGGGCAATGTGTACTTTTTTTAATAAAATGATAGATGTCATTGATAAAAAACATTAAATAAAAGTGGCCCGAGAATGGGGCCTTGAGGGACACCTATATCTATGTCGGTTTAGTTTCAAACGACAATGCTTTGAATCAATGACGTTATTGGAGTCTAGTGCATTTGATATATATAGTGTTTGAGAAAGCATGGTCTTTTGTGAATTCACATAGCAATTTATCGAAGACATTTTCAAATTACACCGACATGAGAGTAGTGTCACTTGTTCATGGCGGACATTTTTACTTCAAGCTCAATAAAAGGTAAATAAAGCAAAATGGGCGTTAATATATCGACTTGGCGAACCAGAGTAGATACATTTAATCAGCCGAGGAAACATAGAAAGACGTCTTCAAACTGTTTTGTCACAACGCTCCATATCTCTCATTTTAAGACTTTCTGTATTCATGTCATTGCTCCTGCATGTAAGCGGAGACATAGAGGCCAACCCAGGGCCTCCGAAACAGTATTCGTCAAGTACAAATTTCTCAAATGTCAGAGAACGCTTTCATTTGCTCAACCCGATAGTAGTAGTGATGCGAGTATGAACAGAGACGATTCACAGAGCGAGGTTAAAGCGAAGTTGCCGAGCAAAATAAATGTGTTAAGAATGACATCAAAGGTAGACATGATTACGGACTCAATAAACGATCTAAAAACAGAAACGATCAACTGAAGCACGAAAATAAGAAAATAAGAAAATAAACGAGAAATTGTATACGCTTACAAATAAAATAGATACACTAGAGAGACATTCTAGAAGCAATAATCTGAGAATAAATGGCACTGCATGCAGATACAATGAGAATTGGTCTATATGTGAAGATAAAGTTCGCTCCTTTATAACAAAATGATTTGGAGCTTCCTGAATGTGAACATGTGGTACTTCAGCGGGCTCATAGACTTAAATCCAATGCTTGGAATAAAAGTACAATCTTTATGAAATTCACCAAATTTAAAGACCGTTAACATATTTAACGTAAAGCTTCTGAATCATTCGATCGACAATCACCGTTTACATTCAATCAAAACTACACAGAGTGCATAAAACGATACAGACGTGAGCTCGTGAAAATGATGATTAAGGCAAGGAACTACGGTAAATACGCCGTAGTATACTCCCATATGATAAACTTCCAATTGAAAACAATGTGTATCGATATGATGACGAGACATAAAGGTTGCTTTGATTGGTAGAGTCACGGAGACATGTTGGCAGCCAGGAGAAGTCATCACTGCATAAATGGCTAGGAATACTTGAAAGGATAGTAGATCGAATGACGTCATGAGAGTGGCAAGCGAAGACAAAGCTGAGGGAGGAAAATCAAACGATGACTAGAAAGCTGGCCAAGGCACACCAAAATGACAACGAATTAGCATATCTAAACAGTGAATGTTTTATAAAAAATTGTCACGTTGATCATTGAAGGTTAAAATAATTATTGGGGGATAATGATAATGTAAAACACTATTTGTATAGATATTATAGCTTTAGTTGAGACTTTGAGTAATTTTACTAAATAATGTATTGATTTTCTATAATCAATATATATTTTGATTTCGTTCGAAATAAAGCAACAAAGTGGTTAGAAATAGTGGAGGTGTAGGAGTGTTTGTTAAAGATTGTCTTATAAAACAAAATCTAGTAAAACGTATATTTAATCATTCAAATAACTGTGTGATTTTATATCTTGATTGTTCAAATTTTCAAGGTGTGAATGCTATTATGCATATGTGTCACCTGAAGACTACAGTATTTATGATTACTTAGCTGATTCCAACGGTATTTTTCTGTTAGAGAATAAATTGAATAAATTATAACCATAACAGTAACAAACATCCTCCATGGTGGGACACAGATTGCTAATTAGTTGAACAAAGATAATATTCATTACTGCGAACAACAGGTTTAGAAAATGATCTTATTACGTACAGGAATAAACGAAATGCCGTTTAAACTGATGTAAACTTAGAATGCGACAATATGAAACAAAAAAGACAATAATTAATAGATTCGCTTTCCAATTCAACTTCTTTTTTGGAAAACAATCACAACAGTTTTCCCACTAAAAGTGTAATATATCGCATGGAGAATTGGTTAACTATTTCAATAAACATTTATACATTGGTGACAACTCTAATATTAAACTCGATCTACAAAATGATTAAGATTTGATAAATATTTAAATCATCGCAGACGTGCTAAATGGTCCGACTGCAAACGCGGAAATCATATCAGGAATAGATAGCGGTGTTTATCCAGATGCTTGAGCAGAAAATATTTTATGCCCATTACAGAGGAATTCCGCTTATAGGCATTATGTACAAAATATTTTCTAATATTGTTACGCAAAGAAGTTACAGCTGGGCTGAACGTGACCATAAGATTGATGAGATCTGGTTATTCTGCAATTGATAATATCTTCTCCTTATAAGCACTTGTACTGAAATATATTTCATAGAAGGGAGCCAGTTTTACTGTCTTTTCGTAGATTTTAGCAAAGCGTTTGACACTTTAATTTTAGTAGCATTGCGCGAAAATTTTAGCTGTTTTAAACTGTATGTAAAGTAAAACTAAATCTTCCATACGTACGCCAAATGGCAATACTGAGTAATGTCCATGTAAAAAATGAACGATACAACGGGACATAAGTAGTCTTATTTCATTTTCTCTTTATATCAATGACCTTTGTACATTATTTAGAGAAAACTGTGGTACTGGAATATATGTCTCTAATAATATACCTGATATTAGGCATTTATTATTTGCTGATGATGTAACACGTGTAGCTGAGACTGCGTCATTAATCTTAAGAAGACTGCAATAACTGTATTCAGAAATTGTGTTAAATAAGAATTGGTCGTACAGAGGAAATCTCATAAAAAAGACGTCGTAATATAAATCGATTAAGTGTTAATAGTTCTGTAAATAACAGCGTGTCGCTCGGCGAGTACGGACGACTTCCTTTATGTGTTACTTATCATACAAATTGCATTAAGTACTGGTGTAAAGAATACATATACTTAATTACCAATTTCCAAAACATTGTTATAAAAAGCTTAACGGTTAAGATGATGTTGGATGAAAAACTTGGCCTTCAAGTGTTAAGAATTTATTGTTTAGATAAGGATTCTGGTACGTTTGGATTTAACAGGAAGTGGGAGATATCAGTATGTTTATTTTAGCATTTCTCAACGACTATCATATTGCATGACCAGTATTGGCATGGTAATATTGTTGAATCAACACGTTGTGAGACTTATAAGTATTTCAAAACCTTATTCAGAAAAATACCTTTTTATTGAAATTCCCTTTTCGCACAAAAAACTCTTGCTTGTTGTCGATATTCTAGTCACAAGCTCAAAATAAAAACTGGTCGCCACAAAAATATTGAAAAGAAAGATCGAAAGTGTATATATTGTTATATTCATGCAAATATATACATTCCAGAAGACAAATATCATTTATTCTTTTTGTGTCCGAGATATGCGGACCTGAGACTACGATAAAAGTCTTGGTATTCCGGTGAAAAATATTTTTATCAGCTACTTCAACTAAATGATACCTTCAAACTTAGGAAACTAGCTGCAAACATTCACTTTAATTTGGTACGAAACGAATCACAAATATAATAAAAAAATACTAAAATATTTCCACATAAATTGTATGCTATATTTCATTTTATATTTTGACACTTCTAAATGTTCGAAAAATAAAGATATGTGTTTTTGGGCCGAAGGACTCTATAAACGAAATAAAGGATGTGTATTTGGGGCCGAAGGACTCTATTTGCGAAATAAAGGATGTGTATTTTGGGCCGAAGGACTCTATTTACGAAATAAAGGATGTGTATTTGAGGTCAAAGGACTCTATTTACGAAATAAAGGATGTGTATTTGGGGCCGAAGGACTCTATTTACGAAATAAAGGATGTGTATTTGACAGTTGTTCGGTCAGCGTTTTTTTCAAATATTTTGAAAAAAGAGGATTAGATATTTGCAGGTCTTTAGTTGGACTTTGTCATAGGGTAGGAGTTACTTGAGTGTCCTTCAGTCTATCCGGAAAAGCGCCTGTAGAAATTGTCGAGTTAATTCAATTAGTTACTAAAGAAGCAGGGAAATGTTTTCCAAGCTTAAGTAGTTTGCCAGTTTGACTAAGATTTTATCCACGACAGTGTCAGGCTGGCCATGTTCATCTTTGTCTGTGTCACTTTAAAATAAAAATCATAGAACATTTCTGAAACATATTTAGTTTCTAAAACAATTTTATCATCTTCGTTTAAGATAATTGGATTGCGAAGTTATAGCCTTTATTACATCAATGATAAATGGTTTTATTGTTTTCCAAAAACATTAAGTTTACAGCCGCCTTTGCATATGAACATGATTATTTATATATTGTTTCTCTAGTTCATATGTCAAATTTCTTTATTTTAAAATTTTACTTTATTCATGTTTTTTAGCTTTTACTTTTCATATGTTTTGTATATATTTTTATAGTATATTACTTTTCTTAATTCATATATGTAGCCGGGCCCGATTAGCTCAGTCGGTTACGCGTCTGGCTATCAATCCAGGGGTCGTGAGTTCGAATCGCCCGCCCGGCAACAGTCTCCGTGATGATTGATATACGACATTGCGTCTCATTATCATTCGTCTCTCACCACTGATTCAAGTGGGAAAGTTATCAGTTACTTGCGGAGACGGGGTGTGCTCGAGTACTGGTTAATCCAAGGAAACAGTGGTTAGGTAAACTGATCGTCTGTTAGCCCTCGATGGCATAAAAATGACGCTAAATATTCAATCAATCAATCAATCATATATGTAAATGGTACCTGATTCTTTTTACATACATTGCCATAACTGGGACATGTTTATCTATTACATCATTTACTTAATTATAAAATAATTGTAGATATTGTTAATTTCAGTTTTAGCATGCTAGCTACCAGTTAAAAAGTTATTATTCTTAAAATATTGTTAAATTCTTCACAGTTAAAATTTCAGACAGCGACATATACAAATAATGATATTTATATAACGTTTACTCAACATGCAACTTTTCATAACGCATGATGTTGATTTATTAAAAACATTTGAAACATTAAATTATAATTCAGATTAACTATGGTTACGCAAAAAAACATAGCGTGTCATAGATTAAGCCATTGTTTTACTAAAAAATTCACTAATAGCGTCGACTTTCTTACTAGGTGGTCTGGATACACAGAGAAATCACCACATTTTTGTTTATGTTAACCTCATATATAATATTGTCAAGATGTTCACATTGTAGATATTTTCTTCTTCTTGAACGAAATTCGATGATATTATAATAAAAGAGGTGTTCCGTTCTGTTCCCTTCTTTCAAGTTTTTACTCTGTGCATCGAAAACAATATTTTATATATGCGAAATCTAGCTTAATTTCGGCAATAAATAGATTAAACATTGTCATTGAGTTGTTTTTTTCTGTTTTGAAGCTATTAATATGGAGGTGAGCACATATGAATGTATTATGATTACTTTAGATCGAGTCGGTGAACTGGAAGTTGTTGTATGGTCTTTACATCCAAGCAACTTCACTCTTTCTTAGTGCTTTTTTTCTCGGCTGGAGAGATATTGACACACTTAATATGCCACCAGTCGTAACAGGCCTCACATAATATGACTCGATGATTTGAGGCTATTTGAGCATTACCCACATGGGTTCTTCACTGATCGTGAATCGTGAGTAGAATAAGTGAACAATGATGTCTTTGGAATAGTTTAATATAGAATAATGAAAACTACTTCCTGTTGTGTTTGATGAGTTAAAATAGAATTGGATAAATTTCGAACGTTCGAACCATTCGCAAAATGTTGGTTGTAAATGGTATTTCTAAGTAAACGAGTATACTGTTTTGTTTGTGGGATGTGACCGTGTCACTGAAGCAGGATATGGTTGTATGTGGTTTCTTGTACCATATAACCTAAACAGGAATGAGCATCTTGGAGTGGATATATCTATGTTTCTTTCTTCCGGTAGTAACAGTTTTGGTTTGATTTTATCAAATCGTTGAGGCGCAGTCGGTTGATGTTCGTGCGTCTGATGATACAGACTATACCAAAAGAGTATTTTCTAGTTTATAGCAACATTGTTCTAATTTTGTTTTTAAAAATGATAAATTTTTGTTTAAAATAATCCTCTAAAAGTTACTGTCGATAAAATATTGTTTTAAACCAATAAAAAACAAAATATCGATATTTTTTGCATGAGGATTTGAATTTCAGTGTTTTCTTGAAATATATACATTGAAACGGTATTTCGTAAACCTATCATTGCACACACAAATTTCTTCAAAAAGAATGGAATTGACACCCGGGCTGGTTACAGCACCGTTAAAGAGCAAACATGTTTAATGCCTGGTTCTCTAAAATTGTTACGTACTGTGCGCTAATATGAGGTTGAGCCAGTGTCCAGGAAAAGATGTTAACTAATGTTAGCAAACGTTTAACCGAACTGAGCGCAGCCCAGGCCCCAAGGTTATTAAACGTTTTTCATGAGAAATTTAAATTCGTACGCAAACACAATTTTAAAGATTCATATAAAAAACCTAAAGCGCAAACAATTAACTCAGCCTCGAATATAAAATGATCCATGCTGATTTAAGTTACATTGAATCCAGTCAATGTTATAACTTCGGAACCTGAATTACATTAAAGCTAATGGCTTTTCTCTCAAACCTCAAGATACTGGACTTTCTGTTGAGTATGGTCACAGATATCTAAACAGAATCTATATATAAATTAAATCCACAAAAGCTAGATCAAACACGGGACGCAGTCTAAATTTCCATCCAGTCAACCACGACCATGAACAAAACAAGTGTACCTGCTTTTGAACAGTATTATACACTGAAAAGCTTTGCAAACGCACAGATCATATATTTTATAAATTATTCAAATCTAGTCAACATACTTCATTCAAAATTGCAATTTACACAGTTTAAGGCCACGTATTGTGACATAAACTGCATAATTAACAAAAGTACAGCACTTTCAGTTACGTATGATCGTGTTACTCAATTCACACTTAAAATACCGTGTGCATCTGCAAATACACAGGCGTCTCACAGGCCAGGCATCTGCGCTTCATAGAGAGAGTGGTTGTTGCTAAACGGTGTTGCGGGGTGTTAGCCCATTCTTGCACAAGAGCCTGGCACGACTCTGGAACTGTATGTGGATGGGATTGCGCTCATAAACCCTGACATGTCTGAAGAAATAGAGGGTCATCCATTATAGTTACATTGTTCTTCACCAAGAACTCTGAGGTCATATGGGCCTATGTCTAGGGACAGTATCGTACTAAAAAACGTAACGTCTACGTGGGAAATGATGTTGCAGATAAGGAACACTGGCTGCAGAACAATGTTAATGTATGATTGATCATTCAAATTCCTATTCAACACAACAAGCTGTGTTCTAGGCAATCGTGTGATGCTCGTAGACGTTACCGCCACTCCACCTGTTCTGCTTGAGAACACACTGGTCCAGGTGACGTTCCTCACGAGCCCTGTAAACACGTGCATGGCCGTCCGCGTGACTTAATAAAATTTCGATTCGTCCGAAAACGTCAATTGCTCAAAACTGCCGTTGGGATCATCTCCTATAAAGTCTAGCCCCATTGTCGCGTGAGCGTTATGTTTGGTAGTAAAGATAGGACTCTTTTTTGGTCAACGACAAACAATGCATGGGTGAATTTGTCGTCTATAATACACATTTAATGTGTCGTAAAGTTGAAAAAAACATTTTTTTCCACAAAAATGAAATGCCTAACATACCCGTGAGCACCAATAATTCGCCCGGCAGTGACAGCAGCCGACCGGAAGCGGCCCCGTCTGTGAAGCATACGCTTGTGGTTGTGTGGTGCTGCCATTGGTCGTGGGCGGTTTTTGACGGTTCCAGTTAGTTACATGTGTTGTTCTAAACGCATAATCGTTGAATGGTGGCAATTGTCTTGCCACGGCGTCATAGCTCATCCCAGCGTGTAACATACGGATAGCGTCCAACCTGACATGTTCTGGTAAGTGAGACATACAACCGGTGTTATACCATAATTCTAGATGTGGTGTTTTCGAAATGTAAATTTGTAGTGTATATTTTATCGATATTCGGGTTTCGCTAAATAATTCACCTCGAGCACCACGTGCAAAACATGGAAAATAAGCTCAACCGTGACGACACGACATTTGCAAGATATATCAAGTGCAAAAGTATCGTAGTAGATAAACACGGAATTGTTATTTAAGTACATTTCTTTGTTGAAATATAGGGGCCTATTACCTGTGCGTTTTCAAATAGTTTCAGTGTATGTATCAGTGTGTTCCAGTCTAAATATATTTAATCAAACAGAATGGAAAGTCAGTGAAAATGTAACTTGGGAGCATTCTCAATTTGATCGATAAGTGTTTTATGACTATGTCTCTTTTAATTCTGAAAACTGTTACTTTTATAAACGTAAGGATCATTATGACTAGGCATTTGGTATTGTTTTGACATCCGGGAAACAGTTCAGCGAGAGACATTGTTGTCGGAAGCACTGTTTAAACTACTGCCAAAGATGTTTTACAAGGTCAGAATCTGAATATTCAGCCAATTGTTTCCCATTAGTTCAATACATGCAAACAACGAAATAAATGAATGCATGGCCGAGTTGCATTTATTTTCAAAACAATACAAGAGCTGCAGAGATCTTCCAGAAAAAAAAAAGTGCACAAAATCATACACATGTATATGTTGTGCGTGTGCGTGTGTGTGAGCGTGCGTGCATGTGTAACACTCAAAAAATACAAAAGAACCAACATGTTTATTGATTTTCAGTCAACTATTCAACTTTTAGCTAGAAATAGAGTCACAATATATTGTGGTCGTAGCGCATTCATAAATGAAAGCGTAATGGATAAATGTATTTTCTATGAAGATATAGTTGCTGTGGAGCAATTGTAAATTACTTAATATATACATACTTACATGCAATTATTACCATTTACAATATATTCAGGAGTTACTGACCGTATCGCTGAACACCGTAGTTTATGTTACATCACGTGATATTGTTGGCGTGCGTATCTGGCTAGATAGACAGTTAGTCTTGAATGAAAGAGTGATCATGCACACAGGACCATTTTATATGAAGGTAAATGTTTAACACTTTATACTTTTGTATTGTGTGAATACACTATAGTTAAATTAAAAGTATATTATCAATAAAACCATGAATCACCAGTTTTTACTAACATAAATGGAGACTATATTGTTTAGAAAAGTGTGCATCATAATAGAAAAGTACCTCGACACTTTTTTCAATATTGCAGTGTTTCAATATAAACTAGATATGCCATCTACCAATACAATACAGGTACATATAATACGCCATATATAATATACCATGCATATATCTGTGACATGATTCCAAACATAATATACAATGCATATTTTGTTCAGGTTATAAAACTTGTATAATTCCAAATATAATATAACAGTCCATTGAAACAATCATACATTTGTTAAGGTTATAAAACTGATATTGTTCCGAACATAGTAATGTATGCATATATTTGTTATACACGGTACAAACGTCTGGACTTACGGCTAGTTCTGGGCCAAGGAGTATGATCACCAATTGTTCTGCCAACTTGTTATGTAATGAAAAATGTTTAGTGTCAGTGATCAATTAATATTTTTATGATAATTTTTTTTCTTCTTCTTTTTTTTCTTTTTTTTTTTATTCTTTAAATATTTTATTTCTCATTATACATATACATACACGTAAATAGCAACTCATTATACATAATACAATAAGGAAGATTAGTGTGGATATTATACTAGAATGATAACATAAATAATTTCTATACAAGTTTATTCAGGTTATGTTTATAAAAAAAATCTGCTGAAGGTCATATGTGTATGCTGACAAAAGTTACAACTTGTGCCCACCATACACCTTTTGTGTATTTAGTATGGAGCATTTTTCCAAGAAAAAAAGTATTTATCTTTAGCAAATGTCCAATCATATTCGTTCACGAAACATCATCAGGTCAATACTGATTGGAATACATATTCGTCACGCATCAGTAACATTACAAAGTCTCGTGTCGCGCAAGTTGAGTTCGAGTAAATTAAACATGAGTCTGGTTAAATAATGCTCGGTTGTCATTACTGGCATATTCTCAAAAGCAAGACATTGTGACATTTTTGGATAATACTTTTATGTAGAAGAGTTTTATTCACAATGATAGGATAAAAACAAAAACGCAAGGCGTCAGCAAGTATACATCTATTTGACTGATGTAAGACATGCAAGCGTATTAGGCCGTATATATGCTGGCATGATTTGTAGGCAATTTGCCAGTCAAATCAATGCACCGACGGTATTGACAGATTGTTTTGAAGTACAACTTATTCATTGAAGCTTATATATGTGGATATGTTTAATACGATGGTCCATGCTAGATATGATTAGTTGGGCATTCCAATTACATATAGGTATTATATGTTTGATAAAGATGTAACATTGTCACCATCTGGTCTTCTATCTTCTAGGCTACAGGTACATACATGTGTATATGTATATATATATATATATATATATGGGAGAGATAATAAATTATTTATTAAAAATTAATTAATACACCCAAACAATACTGAATTCTTTAAATTTATTTTAAAAAACCCGAGCGCTTTCGGAATATATATTATTCCTTCTTCTGGGTATGAAAATGAAAATATGAATGATGATAATGTTGTGATGTCAAACGATTACGATGATAAAAACATGGAAGTGTGAAAAAATCACAATAAAATTTAATAAAATTGTGAAAACGTTCACAAATTATGATGTGCGCCTAAAGGTGCGCATATACTTCACAAAAATATAAAAAAATTGTGAAATTTATATGAAAAATACTGTGTTTTCAGTGAAATACGCCGGTAAAATTCAAACTGTGCTGAGTAAAATGTGAAGCGCAAAGTTGTTATTAAAGAAAACGTCACTCTGACGTGACGTCACACAACATCGTGTAATCTTTAGCGCTATGACGTCGTAAGTATATCAAACGACGACATTTATTTTAAACGTCAAAAATACATATTAACGTGACAACGACTTGCCAATGCCTCCTTTTGTTTATAACCTGGAATTATGGTTATCATTTTAAATAATTGTCTTCATTAACATAATGTTGGCCTTTGTAATGATACTAGTTAATCAAACATGTAGACAACTAAAGCTAGTTTTACTACTTATAGCATGTGTCCAGGGTTGTGTTTCACCTAAATTTACTGAACCAAATATATATTTTAAAGTATGAATATTTGAAAAGGTACTTAAGTTTGTTTTTTCTTAAATTAGCATAATATTATATAACTGCATAATTTACGTTTTTTGCGTATTTATTCAGCTAAGTTAGTACCAATAAAACACGATCTATGTAAGATCTCATAGTCGAATGAATTTAGCTAAGACCTGCGTTCAACAAATGTGTTGATAAATAGAGAAATAGGCGCAAGAGTTGCTCTGTAAACATTTAAGTATGGTAAGATCAGTAAACCAATTAACTATATGTGTATATGTGTTTGAAACAGGTGGTTAATGCTTAAATACGATAACAATTATACCATTACAATCAATTGCTAGCGCATGTGTATATGTTAACAAATGGTAAATGGTGAAATATTGATAGTTTAGGATACAAATAAACAACATGTTATTATGTGGCTACTACAGTGGGTTAGTACAGTGTACCAAATGACAGGTTATCACTGTATCAACTGCATACATGCATATTTTTCATATATATTAGAAACAACACTATACTTATACAGTATATGTGTGCTATATTGTCGGTAATGAAATATGATAGCGATATTTATATTGCTGCTGCCGAGGTGTTTTTTGCAATACACTACGTGATTAAATATATTATATTCATATGAAACTTTTTACAACATAGATGTTACGATATGCTATAGTAATATGTAAATATGAAGTACAGAGACTGGTGCATAATGCAGAATAATGTCCTCTTTTGTGTAATAACAAAACATGCATGATATCTTATTTAACGACAGTAATAACATAGCAAGATGCATATATTTTCTATACCTGATAATTAATTATTCAACAAAGAAACTATTAAATTATTATCTTACATATAGCATTTACACAAGTGTTATTCTTTTAATGATTATTGTAAATAAGTAGTTGTTTTGTTACAGACATCTCCCAATAAGGGATGCCATCCCTTATAGAGAAATATCTGTAACAAAAAAAACTACCCATGGTATGTTTTAAATATATATCATTTAGAAAGTTTAATCCATTCATCACATAGCTATGGTGTTTTGTGTTACGATTATAACCGTAAGTTTATAATGTTTAGTCGATATTCTATGTTTAAATTTAATGTCTCATATAAACAATAGTATTTGAACTTAGTAACAAACACCGTATTGGGTTTGTTTTTTTGTTGTTTTTTTTAAGACAAAAAAAAAATACATTTTTAACAAAGAGTTTCATAATCAATTGTGTACCAAGATTTTTCACATAAAACAGCAAAGCAATAGCAACACACACACACACCATATCAGTATTTACACATACATACACATATTTCTTTTTACAGTTACCATTTGTCATTCATAAAAAGGCATTATATTCATTATTAGCTAAGACTGTAAAGAAACATTTAATAATAACAACACATTTATTTACAAATACGTTATACATAGTTCATGTATTGGGTTTACTGGTTTTTATTTCAGATTAATATAATCATTTTTATAATCTAAAAACAAATTATATGGGGGTTTTAAGATCAGGTTGAAAATTGGTTGACTTAATACTAAATATTTGCATTTTTCATAATAATAATAATTATATGAAAAAAATAGATTGAAAGAATAAAGTCTACTGTATGTGATTGTATAAATATTTAGGACAGTTTAACTACAAAACCAGTATAAAACTTCTTTTTCTATTCCACTGGATTTTTTTTTCAAATGTCAAACTATAATTATAATGAAAATTATCAACTGAACATTTTTATAAAAGAAAAAGTTCAATACAAAGAAGACAGAGTAAAGTCTACTGTATGAGATTGGATAAATATTTAAAATAGTTTAACTGCAAAACCTGTATGAAACTTCTTTCTTTCAAATTTCGAATTCCGGGGGACCGTAAAAATAATTCGAAATATCCGAAGTTCGATTTATCAGGAGTATATTTTTGGCAACTTTTTACCGTTACTCCACCCACTTTATAAATAGTTGAAAATAAACATGTTGTACATGTAAATACCCCTATTTGTTGTTTTTTATTCAATTTAACACGTTGTTGTTATATTTACACATGATATAAATTTGTATATATTGATGTGTACTGTAGATTTATCTTAAATCGTAGTAAATTCTACTGTTTACATGCGTCATTTTCTTCTACGCAACATTTGTTGTGCGTTGTTATCCGTGTGTAGGCTAATTGTCTGTTAGCCCAGAACATTGTATATTTTAAGTGTAATATAATAGATAAACAAAATGTATCTTTAATTTCTATACTTTTTATTTACATGAATATCAAATAAATAGAATATGCAACAGAAATATAAACACAGGTTATTTACAAGCAATGGTTACAACAACTTAACAAATAAAAAGTAAGACGAAAAACTAGCACATGTCAAAAACGTCTTCTAACACTTCAGCGTTGTTTGTCGAATTAGCTTGTGTCTCGCTTGTGTTTGTATCATAACAATTTGATGACACAATTAGCTTACCTACCAGTACAGACACATGAAACGATGAATTACAGGTATGGGATCAACAATTATCACCTTCGACGGTTTGCCTTTCATCTTCACGCGGTGATAAAAATTCGAAATAACGAGTGACAAATCAATAGCTTTTAGGAGAGAGGGACCGAAGAACAGATTCGAAATAGTTAATAATTCGAATTACTGGAAGTTGATATACCAGGTGTTAATAAATATAGAAATAGATAACCGGAATTTCGAAATATAAGAGTTCGAGTTGGTGAGTATCAACTGTATGTTGATCACCGAGAATGCACAATGTAAATAGATGTTGAACAGTTTGTATACGCCTGCTCGAGAATGCAACATGTAAATAGAAGTTGAACAGTCTGTATACGTCCGCTCCAGAATGCACTATGTAAATAGATTTTGAACATTTTGTATAAGTCCGCTCCAGAATGCACTATGTAAATAGATGTTGAACAGTTTGTATACGTCCGCTCCAGAATGCACTTTGTAAATATATGTTGAACAGTTTGCATACGCCCGCTCTAGAATGCACTTTGTAAATATATATTGAACACCGAGAATGCACTTTGTAAACAGATTTTTAACAGTTTGCATACGTCCATTTGAGCAATCACAGTGTAAATATATGTTGAAAAACGAGAATGTACTATGTAAATAGATGTTGATCAGTTTGCATACATTATCTCTAGATGCACTATGTAAACAGTTTGCAAACGTCCACTCAAGAATGCAGTATTTGACCATATGTTGAACAGTTTACATACATCCTCATGAGAATGCACTATTTAAACATATGTTGAACAGTTTGCATACGTCCACTCCAGAGTGTAAAGTGCACAGAGGTTGCTTAATAAGGTAAATTACGTTTCCAAAATGTAAGTCTAAATCAAACAGATGTCACTTTGAATGAACAGGTATAAATACATACATACATTTTAAAATTATGGATGTATGGTACATTATTTTATTATGATATATGAATATTATATATATATTTATATAATATATATATTACAAGTTTCAGGTAGGAGTGATCCTGCTTTTTATAAGCAATGTGGCAACACTTGAAACCACAACAGGTAGTTCTGCAGCAAGTACACAACCAGATTCAGACTCGTGTCCGATATCTCTGAAAGAACATACTGGTCCACCAAAGTAAGCTATGTGTCTTAAAGATGTATTTAATTGATATTTAACTGATAATACAATATGTCTATGCGTAGGGACATAGGAAAAAGAACTTTAGCATAACCTTTCTTATGATTATAAAGAGTATATCAATTATGATGAATTTTAAATATGAATGCGTATAACTACTTAATATTGGCTACAATAAATGTATATGACACTATTCTAGCATTAACCCAACAATAGAGAAATATGAAGTGGCTCTGTTGCTGATCCTGGGGTTTGGTGGATTTTCATTGTTGATCGCTGGTTTGTACAAGTCACTACGCAAGTACGTTTTCCACGATGAGCACAACCTAGATACAGTTTTTGATGCAGGCGGTCGTGTGGGTCTAAGTCTTACAGCTGTCACTGTGACGTCACAACTCCTATGGCCGGCAGACATTATACAATCTTCGACGCTTACTAGTAAGGTATATATTGCATTACCTATGTAACCTTATAATCATTCTGGTAATTTGTTACGATTTATATTTACTGTTTTATATGTATATTTCTTACTTATTAATCTCCCAACTGTGGGGAAATAGATAAAGCATATTTATCCATTACTTTTTGCATTGCTTTTGATTTTTGTTACAGTCTGGCATTGGAGGAAGTTTATGGATGGCAATCGGAATCGTAGTAGACATCCTCTTATTCCCAGTTCTTTCTATATTCTTGAAAACCAGAGCCCCAGGAGCTAAAACATTTCCACAGGTAAGTGTATATATAGTTAGTGTAATACTTAATTGTTTTACCAACGTTTGTAGTATTTAGAATTCAATCGTATCATTTTTATCTAGTACGATTATCCTTTATAAAAAGATATATAATTGAAATTGTCTTGTATAGTCTGAGCTGAGCAGGCTTATATAAGATATTTGTAAAGTATACTATGTATTTCGTTAAGAATATTTGACATGATTACAGTTTCCAGTTGGGCTTCTATAGTTGACCATTCTATAGAGCCTACCCTAGTGTCACTTTCACTTGTTTATCTCTGTATTTTATAATTATAAATCTTGTATTCGTTTGTAATGTGTTTCAATGTTTCAACGACGTATTCGGGAACAAATCATATATTTATGAAAAAATCAATTTGTTGTTTTTATTTCAGATAGCGTATGCAAGATTTGGAAAAGTAGCACACATAATGTTTTGTGGTTTCGCGTTACTCACAAACCTGATTGTTTGCACCAGCATGTTATTGGCTGGAAGATCTGCTTTGAAAGTCCTCTGCAAAGATTCCAATGACGAGTTCATCTTTTTAGTCCTTGCCGTCCTTTTTGGTTCTTATTGTATGATTGGGGGACTCGGGACCACTTTCTACATCTCTTACTTTAATACAGCACTCATATTTATTTCTGTCACTGTATATACATTGTATACAAGCTTTTATCCTTTCGTCGAAAATGAATCTGTATCGTCTACCGAAGTTTTGTACGCTTCTGTTTCATGTTTAAAAGGTCCAGATGGGAATTTTGACAATTCGTTTTTAACCTTTAGATCAACATCTGGTATTATCTATGGTGTAGTAATCCTTTTTATGGCAACTTCTATAAGTTTTTGTGACCAAGCCAACTGGCAGAGCAGAATCGCCGCTAAACCAACACAGGGTGTGGTGGGATTCTTTCTTGCAGCATATCTTTGGTTTGTCATTCCCACTTTATTGTCTTTCTCGACGACACTGTCCTACTTCTCTATGAGTTTTCAGAATGGAACAAACCTTTTGTCTGCCATAGAAATTGAAAATGGTAAATATTTTCACAAACAAATATTAATAATAAAACAAAATATTTATTCCATGCAAAATAAACTTTATTCTCCTGTCAAGATTTAGAAATAAAAACGTAATTATGTTTTGTTCTAACAATTAATTTTTCCGACGATGTATTGCAAATTACAGTTATTATCAAGTTTCTTTTCCTTCGTCAGTTGATATATCTAGATAATAGAGAACTCTTCAATTATTTGTAATATTTTAGGGGAAGGGCCGTAACTAATGTTCGGAGAACTTCTAGCCCAACCCCATTGCTGCAATTATAAATGCAATAAAATATGATTAAACTCATAGAGAAATGAGAATTCTTTGATTATTCATTACAGGGTATATAACTCCGTATGTAATGAATTCAGTGTTGGGTCCAACTGGTGGTTATCTTTTGTTGACCATGTTAATGATGTCACTAATGTCGACTGGCTCTGGAGAGGTGATGGCAATCTCGTCAATAATAGTGTATGATATTTACAAGACATACGTAAACCCATATAGGTAAGAATAATAACCATTTGGAGCATTGTCTGCATGTCCGCTGCACACTCTCTTTAATATTAATCAGTAGCTACAACTAGTATTTAATAGTTTTCCGTTAGCTCGCATAGTATGAAACATTGCTATTCCAGTTTCACAGGAAAATAACAACATCGACAACGAAAATTCAATTACAGTCGGTGAAGATATATCCATGATATGTTTATCGATCTCCTTATCATATATAATTATCAGAAAGCTACGTACATCTATTAAACCCATATTTAAATCATAAGAGAAAAAAATGACCATTTGATAAAGAAGTTAGACGGAAAATAATAATTGGATAAAAACATACGTTTTATTGCTGACACATTTCCGTTTAACAGTTTTCTATTTTATGGAAGCAAAATGATAATTCCCCTAACACTCCCAAATCTCAAATAATACATAGACAAATATAAATTCATTCAATTTATTATAATTGCAATATATACTCAAACGCAAAAGAAAGAGTACTTATTTATATTTATAATTTTATGAAAATCCAATGATGAAATACTTTAATGTGTCGTACCAATTTTTAGCTTATTCAATTACCTTGCTAACCAATATGTTTATTTTATTGTTTTGAATTTGGATAAAACGTACTACGTGGATTAGGGGTCAAATGAAAAAATACACAAATAGCCAAAGGGATGTTTTCTTGCGTAGATTCACTGCAATTTGTTGCAAAATTATGTAAATGTTGCATTAATATCTGTAATGACCGCCCTTCAGTGTAATAAATTCTAAAATGCGTCGCCGCATGGAATGCACGTAACGTTGTACCTCTGCCCGGCATCATTAAGGCGTCAATACGCTGACGTTCTGATAGTCGTGGCATATTAATTTTTATAAATTTGAACTGTAAATGTGTGAAAGAATGTAGAGAAAACAAGTTTGTACTTAAGTATACATGTTCCACGTGGAAATCCTACAAAATCGCAATTCGGGCTATTACGTAAAAAACTAGCCATAGTTTGACTGAAAAAATAAAAATATTTTACATATCTTATAATTATGTAAGTGTTTAACGTCAAAAAAAACGTATTCTAGGAAAGGTTTGACGCCCAACAGCTGCGTTTTGTGCGGTAAAGATAAAATAATGAATGCCGAACGAAATGCAGATATTGAAGAAATGTGCAAATGTCCAACTTCAATCTCGTGCAAATCTTGTAAGGATGATCTAAAGATGAGGTCATCTCAGCGTACTGACTTCTCTGTACACTACCAATGTCCTGTGCATGGAGAGTATCGACACTATGAGGATGGTGTGATGCGATATAAGGTGCGTATAAAAATTAAAAGTCGTCCAGGTGATTCAGATTAATTAAATGTAAATAAATGATCGAACTAATGTTTCCTTTTGTTTGTTTATTGTTGGTAAATCCGACTTTCAAAACTGACTATATGATTATTAACATTTATTTTATCCAATGATATAAAATTACATTGTTTACTAAGCTTATCTTTAAAAGTGGGGCAATACTTTCTTACACACCAGATAAGGTTATCTGCATTTTTACCGGGGATAGGTATTTCTATCTCACCCTAGGGCCGAGCTGTAACGTAACGCCATTCCTAAAATTATTGTGCTATGAGAAATTCCGCGTGTTATGACGTAACGACATTCATAAAATCATCGTGTTATGCCGTTTTCATTGATAAATACTGTAAGCTAAGATTTGTTACTATATTATCGCTATCATAAGTTTTATATTAACGTCTGCTTTTCTATTACAGAGCTGGTGTATGGTCTGGGTTATCATCGTGATTGTTCCCTATGGACTTCTCGTGTCCGAGACTGACATGAATCTAAACTGGGCTACTTTGAGTACACTGACGTTGACTACCCCATTCCTCTTTCCCCTCTTTCTGACACTGGGCTGGACCAAGGCAACATCGCGGGGAATTGTGATAGGTATAAACTCTTCTCCAATGATATTGTTTGTAATATCAGAGTTATAAATATTACAAGTGAGCGCTGTTCTTCAATCTTAGCTTTTAATCTAAATTTATTGCACAGTAATTAAGTTACACATTTAAACGATGAGTATCTTCAGTATTGAAACACAAGAAAATGCAACGTTTTATAAGTTAGAGTGTTTCATTAAGCTGGATTTGTGAAACTCTAATATATAACTATGTCAAATACTTCAAATGCAAAACTCTGTTTCGTCAATATCGATCACTAAGAGCACATCTCAGTTGAGAAATATTCATTTACAGAAAATATATCTAACACGTTTATTCACACTGTAGTATAATATATATTTTAACGTAGTGAAACATATAACGAATTGATGTTTTGGGTGTACGAACATTACCATGTTTAATATATATATAATGTTTTGTTTTGTAAACAGTGTTGCTTTTGTTTAGAATATTATTTTCATTGAATATAATATTGGTCTTTGTTTTTAATGTTTAGGTACAATTACGGGTCTAATATCTGCTGTTGCTGGTCTCCTTATCATGGCATCGACATACAATGATGGACTCATCGACTTCTATATCAATACCTCACAGGACTATAGCCTACTATGTGCAATGGTCAGCGGTTTTGTTGTTAGCGGATTTGTTTGTGTAGTAGTGTCTCTGTGTACGCATACAATCAAGAACGAAGCTGACGTTGAGAAGGAATGGGCTAAGACCATGAATATTGACAACCCCATCAATCCATTCAGACTGGTTTATGAACAAGAGCTGAGTCAAATTGATGCAGGCGAAGTCATTACCGCCAAGATGATGAATACAATCTTCCGTAAAACAAAGATTATTGCTTGTGTCGGTGGTGTATTGAGTTTGGTTTTATTTCTGGTCGTTATTCCGACTGTAGTTCTGCAATACGAGGTTCTGACACTTGGCGAATTTTCAGCTTGGTTAAAGGTGTTCCAAATCTGGTTGTTTGTCTGCACCGTTTTGGTTGTCCTGATGCCGCCAATAGAGGAGGGGATTCAAGTGTGGAGAAAACATAATGAAAATAGAACAAAATTAACGGAACTGTGAGATTACCGCTTTAACAAAGATTTGAGTAAAGTTTAAATATACTGTTGCTGTTAATTATAAACGAAACAATATTTGATAATGTATTTTATATCTTGCATTTTACATTTTTCGTGTGTTGTCCGCTTTACTGTTTACAAAACGCTTGACATTAAATTTAATTAGCTTAATTAAAATTTATGTTATCTACCTAATAAACGGAATGCATAATAATTCTCTGGAAAACCCTGCTTTAAGTTTATTACCTTTATTTACTGGACATAATGGCAATTTATTTTATAAATGAAAGAATATTTACATGTTTTCATATAAACTTTATGAACATAGATACTTTTTGAATGTACTGTTTAAAATTAAAAGTTGAATACGATTGAATAACGAATACTGATAAAAGATGATTTTAAAGAAGTTTGACCTGCTTTTCAATTTAATGACTTTCCTGATTTGTTCGTTAATTTAACATTTGTAAAACAACTTTATAATTGTATTTCCTCATCATATATACATTTTTGTGATGTGTGATTTGTTAACTTACCAAACATATACATAATGTACATAATTATTAATATAAGTAAGTAAGTATTTTTCAGTTTAAGTCAGCAAGACCACACCACATAGCTTAACCTTTATATGAGCTTTTGAACCGAAATCAAGTGTTACTATATGATCATAGCATAGTAAAAAGTAAAATAGCATGCATATCAAAACTCGCGCGTCTCTCTCTCTCTCTCTCTCTCTCTCTCTCTCTCTCTCTCTCACACACACACACACACACACACACACACACACACACACACATTTTCAATCCAATCCTCCAATTTCAGTCGATGTGACACATAAACACTAACCATGTACAGCCACTGACCTGAATTGCATATCTAACAAGCATTCTAGAAGCATACATATAGTATACAGTCGCACTGCAATGCATTTATAGTAATATTTGGACAGTTATATAATAAGCAACGAAACAAACCAAAAATAAATATGCATAAACCGTTATATGCCGTTTTAATGTTCAAAGATATACAGGATGAGACTAAAATGCCAGACCGTTTCCTGACGAATGATCTAGATACACGTTAATACAATAAAATTTGACAAATATAAAAGACATGTATGTTCTATTTAAGACATATCTTAAAAAATCGTTGATCACTGTAACAAAATAGTTAGGTTGTTGTGGCCAAATGTAGTGGTGTCAGCAAGTTCGCGTATATTGGAATGATATAGGCTATATTTAGATCAGGTAGCGTGGGTTTGTTAAAACGTATCGATAGGAGTAATATTTTTAAAATATTTTAACATATTCAGTTTTTTATTTAAAAAATACATCATTTTGACGTTTATTTCATGGAATTCCATTAAGTATTCGGAAAGTTAGAACAATGACACGGGTTTATTATTTATAAAACTAATTAAAACTACCATTAAACTGCAGATAGTAAAAATGAATGAACTGTTATCATATATGTTTTAAACTAGCTGTGTTTTGTTGAGTAATTAGCTTTAAATTGTATATATTGTATAATTGTATATTCGTAATTTTATTCATGTAAAATTAAAATTGTAAATTTTATTTGAGTGTACTTGTATTCTACCCTCGTGAGTTGTCGGCCCTTGGTCATTTTGCTACAATCACCTTAAAATAGATTTACTATGAACTGATTAGCACATATCTTTCAGGGAGGAAATAAAATAGATGGCTCATTCTAAGCACAGAAAATAAACAACATAACATATGACTAGGACATATAAATGGCATGTGAGGAAAATTGTTAATTCTGACTATCATCCATTCCTTTAATACATATTTGTGTAATTGTGACCATCACAAATAACTCTTCAATACAATAAGGGTTTTGCACTACGCAAGAGACATTGAGTCATAATTTAAAACACCTGAAGTTACCTGAAAATCAAAACATGTTATACATTTGTCGATTTTTTAATGAAACATTCACTAAAACTGTTGTCTTTTATACCAGGTGGTCTGTTTAAATACAAGAAGCACCATTTGTTTGTTTTTGTTTACCTTATATGTGATAGTTTCTAGATGTTCACATTCCATTTATTATCTTTATCTGGATGGAATGTCAGTTATAATAAAAGAGGTTACCCCCACCACACACACACACACGCGCGCACGCACGCACGCACGCACATACACACACACACACACACACTCCTTTTGCGTTTCGTTCCCTTCTCTTAAATGTTTGCCCAGGCGCATCGAAAACACCGTTTTGGTATTTGGAATCTAGCTTAGAATCGGCAATAAATAAATGATCACTAATTTCGTCATTGAGTATTTTTTTTGTTTTTAAGCTATTGATATTGAGGTGTTTACATATGAATAAATTATGGTTAATTTTTTTTGACGTCTTTGAGTTCGATGAAAGGTGAACAATCATCTACACTATATTCTAATGTTGAGATTTGAATACCATGTGAGCCCTCATTACTGAAGAACGAGTCGGTGAACTGGAAGTTGCTGTATGGTTTACAGATCCAAACAACAACTTCAATCTCATTAAGTGCTTTATACTCGGCTGGAGTGATATTTGTAAACTTAATGGCTGAATGACTCGATAATTTGTGACTTCTGGGTCAGAACACATGAGTTCGTCACTGGCTCTAGACTGGCCCTTGACTTTGGGTTACATATCCACTTTTGAGTAGAAAACATGAATAATGATGTTTTTGGAATAGTTCAATATAGAATGATGAAAACTTATCCCTGTTGTGGTTGATAAGGTAAAACAGAATTGGATTAATCATTGGCACAAGGTTAGTTGTAAAACGTAAATATTGGTTCATTGCTTAATTCTAAATAAACGAGGGTACTATCGTGTTTAGTTTATGAGATGTTTATGAAATGTTACTGTGTCACTGAAGCAGTATATGGTTGTATATGAGTTCTTGTTGTTTGTACCATATACACTAAACAGGAAAGAGCATCTTAGAAATGATATTTTCATGTTTATTTCATTTGGAAGTAACATTTTTGTTTTGATTTTATCAAATCGTTGAGGTGCAGTCGGTTGGTGTTTGTGCGTCTAATGATACAGATTATACAAAAATAGTATTTATTTGTTTATCACAACATTTGACCTAAAAGTTACCGTCGATAAAACAAAATAAAAGCAAAAGATCGATAAATTTGCATAAGAATTTGAATTTCAATATGTTCTTGAAATATATCCATTGAAAGTGTATTTGGTATATTTATCATTGTACAAACAAAGGACAAGGTTCACGAACTTCAACTTTATGAGTTTGCTTACAAGTGTACATTTACAATGAAAATATATAATTTCCTACATTTTAAGCTGTTTTAAGTATATACCCAGTGAAGATACTCTTGCCACCAGAAAATATTTACACATTTTGCTCATTATGTACAAGACATTGATCCGAAAAATTATCTTTGTGTGGGAAGAATGTCTTCATTATTAAAACACTATTGAAATACCAAAAACAGGACAAAATTTGGCGGGAAATTAGCATTTTCCTTAATCTAAACCACCTTCCTTTTGTGTCAGAAAAACACAAAATTATATATAAATATATATATATATATATATATATACATATTTCAAACATATAAAGTACATTTTACACAAATACACCAACTTTAGTTAAAATATAAGTCTTTAAAAGAATTGCCTTTTCCAGGACAGATGTGGGGGCTTCATGAGCTGTGTCTCCTTCTTCAAACAAAATCATACTGAGATCTGGTCCTCAAGTTTTAATATTTTTCATAATTAATTCGCATTTAAACGAAATTTCAAAGATTCATATAAAAACACAAACCAAAGTGCAAACCATTCACTCAGCTACAATTCTAAAAGTATCCAATTAAACGCTGATTTCAGATAGAAAGTTGTATTTACAGATTTTGTTAATTTTAATTTTATAACCCTGGACCCCGGATTGGATAAATGTGTGATAGCATATGTCTCTCTTCAAAACCATTGCTGAAATAACTTCTCAAGATATACTGGACTTTCTGTTGAGCATGTATATCAGCATAGAGATCTAGACTGAGTCTCTAAAATTTAATCCACAAAACCTTGATCAAACACGGAATGCAGTCTAAATTTCCGTTAAGTCAACAATGAGCTTGAAGATCTCGCCACTATTACACAATTCAACAATATAGGTTATTAGTGCGCGTGAACCTGCCGCTGAGTACTATTATATGTATGATTGTATATGCCTAAAACAGCAACATATTCAAATAAAATTAAAAAATTAAATAGTGCACCGAATGTAAAACTAGTGAAAATGTGATATGGGAACTGTCTCCATTTAATCCTCATCGGTTTTATCACCAACTTTGTCACATTTATTTCACTAAATTGTCACTATTGTTAACGTAAGAATCATTATGACTATGCATTTGGTATTGTTCTGACGTAACATCCGGTAAAAAAATCAGCGAGAGACATTGTTGTCAGAGGCACTGCTCACGTTGCTGCTTTTCACGATTCTTTTCGAGGTCAGAATCTCGAAGTTTTAGATGAAACGTATGCCAGAATGCCTGTTGTCTGAACATAAGAGAGATTCGAAAATACAACAGAACCAACCGATTCATTGATTTTGGTGAATATTCAATCAACCGTTTCATACAAGTGTTATACATGCGAACAACGAAATAAACAAGTACATAGCAAATTGCATTTCTTTTCGTGACGATAAAAGAGCCACCAAGGCAGACTTTCTCTTCTAAATTAAAAATACGTATGTATACACATTTATACGATGAAAAGTGTGTGCGTGCTTTCGTGCGTGCATGCGTGCTTTCGTGCGTGCGTGCGTGCGTGCGTGCGTGCGTGGCACAACAGAACCAATCGGTGTATTGATCTGGGGAAATATTCAGGCAACCGTTCAACTTTTAGCAAGCGCTTCTGTCTATGTGAAGCATTAGGAAGAATGGATTCGAGTAAATTCATAAAAGAACGTGTAACAGATGAATACACTTCCAACGAAGATATTATTGATGTGAAGTAATTGTTTATATACTAAATATAGACACACTTACACGCAATGATTACACATTTCAGTGCATTCTGGAGTTACCGGTTGTGTCGCTCAAGGCTGCAGTTTAACTTACATAAGGTTTTATTGTTGATGTGTGTATTTAGGTAGAGAGGCAGTCATTCCTGGATGAACGATTGATCATGGACACAGAAGCGTATTTTACGAAGGTAAATGTTAATCTTTTTTAGCTTTTCATTGTATGAATATAGCATAGTTAAATTAAAATCACATTAACAATTAAACAATAAATCACAAATTAAACTGAGAAAACTTCCGAAGTGTATACCATATGTCAGTTGTTAGTTTTCACTATGTTTGTACGACGTCACAGTTAAAATTAACAAGTTATTATGTTTGACAGAAATCAGATGACATTTTTGAGCCGGTCTGTCTATCACTTTATGTATTAAAGTACTCAACAGAACGAGTGAATTGGTTAAGACAAGATTGTTTATAAAAGTGTGAATCGAAGGAGAAAAGTTCCTAGACTATTTTTAATGGTGCAATGTTTCAATACAAACTATATATGCCATTTACTTATACAATACAGATACACATAATATACCATACAAAATATCCCATGCATATATTTGTTCAGAGGATAAAAGTGATATTTTTCCAAATTTAATATTCCATGCATATATTTATTCAGGTTATATAAGTGCCATGGTTACGAACATAATATCCCATGCATATATTTGTTCAGGTTATAAAAGTGAAATAATTCTAAACATAATAGGTCATACAACCAATCATACACTTGCTAAGGTTTTTAAGTGATATTGATCTAAATATAATCTTAATTCAAAACGACATTGGCCGTTCTGAAAAGTCATCTTTAGAAAGAATGGCACTAAATACAACAGGACAACGTCAGAAAATCTGTATAATCTACAAGAAATCGGCTTAATTAGTGTCATCACGTTGGTGCAACATTTGATTGATGTCCCTGGTGTGCCTGAACATCTTCTGTGGTTATATTCATGTGTTTTTAATTGCTGTGGGTTTTTTTCGCACTAGAATACACATTTGCCTTTATTTTGATATAACATTATTAAATTCTGATGAGTAGATCTGAAGACAGATAAATGAAATATACATATACACTAAAAGATGTTTATGGTTGGGCAGGTTTAACAATTAAATATATGTGTTGCTCTTTAGCCCAATGAATGTTCATTATTCGTTGACTCAATTTTGTTTTTATATATATAATTTATTTCTTTATTTCATAAATCAGCATAGTATAGCTCGTTGACTCAAACTGGGTGATGAAAGAAAATACGATTACAAAATAAATGTTTAAATCCATTGATGTTTCGCGGTGGCAAACGTGGTTACTTTATAATGAATACAAATATATCATATTAAATATATTAAATAAACTCAATGAAACACCGTATGATCCAAGTGTTACGAAGTTCAAACGCTTATACAACAAAATACGTGTATACCTGAAGTCTCACATGGTTAAGGATAAGGCATGCTTAGTTCGGTATAACATTTAACTGTAGATTGGTATATTCTATACATAGAGTGTATGCTGAAGCACGACTTTTTCAGTGCAGACTTAAGTTTAGATGGCCAATGCTAGATATGCTTTGTTTTTGCATACCGATTACCTACCTATATGTTGTTTATGTTTGCTAATATGGTCAATGCTAGATATACTTTGATTTGGCATACCAATTATCCATAGGTTGTATGTGTTTGATAAAATGGTCAATGCTAGATATGCTTTGTTTTGGCATACCAATTATCTGTAGGTTGTCTATGTTTGATAATATGGTCAATGTTAGATATGCTTTGTTTTGGCATACCAATTACTTATAGGCTGCATATGTTTGATAATATGGTTAATTCTAGATATGCGTTTTTTTAGCATACCAATTACTTATAGGTTGTGTATGTTTGATAAGATGGCCAATGATAGATATGCTTTGTTTTGGCATACCAATTGCCCATAGGTTGTGTATGTTTGATAATATGGTCAATGTTAGATATGCTTTGATTTGGCATACCAATTATCTATATATTGCATATATTTGATAATATGGTCAATGCTAGATATGCTTTTTTTGGCATACCAACTATCTATAGGTTGTGTATGTTTAATTCTATGGTCAAGGCTATATATGCTTTGAATTGACATATCAATAACCTGTAGGTTGTATATGTTTGGTATGATGGTCAATGCTAGATATGCTTTGTTTTTGGCATACCAATTATATAGAGGTTGTTTATGTTTGATATAATGGTCAATGCTATATATGCTTTGTTTTGGCATACCAATTACCTAGAAGTTGTATATGTTTGATTAGATGGTCAATGCTATTTATGCTTTGTTTTGGCATACCGATTACCTAGAGTTTGTATATGTTTGATAAGATGGTCATTGCTATATATCCTATGTTTTGGCATACCAATTACCTATAGGTTGTATATATTTGATAATATGGTCAATGCTAGATATGCTTTTTTTGGCATGCCAACTATCTATAGGTTGTGTATGTTTAATTCTATGATCAAGGCTATATATGCTTTGAATTGACACATCAATAACCTGTAGATTGTATATGTTTCATATGATGGTCAATGCTAGATATTATTTGTTTTTGGCATATCAATTATATAAAGGTTGTTTATGTTTGATATTATGGTCAATGCTATATATGCTTTGTTTTGGTATACCAATTACCTATAGGTTGTATATGTTTGATAAGATGGTCAATTTCTTTGACATGTCTTTAATAATAAAAATTTAATGGATTAAACAATCCTATGTATGATCCCTTATTCCTCTTTTTGTTTTGTTTAAATGTGTCTATTTTTATATGAATATATTTTGTTGTTGTTGTTTACCTAGAGTGGGACGGGAGGGTATCGGTTGTGGGAGGGGGTGTTAGTGTGTGTTTAGAGGAGATGTGATTAATGAGAGAGTGTCTTTATAGCATATATAGACTATAAGACAACATAATGAATGTATGGAAAAAACTTTTTTTTTCATTATAATTTAATGTAACAAACGGATAATTATAAAACTATCATAAAGTTACCTTTAAAGTTTCATCTCAAAATTAGCAATTCTTAATCAATCATTTCACCTAAATATCACGTTCTATGGGATGACACGTGACCCCTTAAAATTACAAATATGTGGATTATTCGTAATGGTTCATTAGTAGACAGGTAAATAACAAGTGTAAGTTACTTAATAACATTATAAATGTCACGGTTGTCCGCACTTTAACAATAAACTTGTTGTTTTTTTCTTCAAGTTTTCACAACCTGCAACCTACCACCCATTTTTTGTCTTATTGTATGATCTCGTTTCTTATTGCTTAATTTTAAATAATACGCTAATGTGCAGTTACTTTAGGAACAGGTAAATTAAGTCACTGATTTTGACGAAGAAATCTTATTGTCTGCTCGTTACAGTCAAACTTGTCTTAAGCAGTCAGTCATGGGATGGAGCAAAAATGACCTATTGAGACAGGTTGTTGCTTAAACATAATACATGTAATAGTTAATTTGCTCTGCAAGCATCGAAATAGGAACAAACAAATGTGGCTGCTTAAGTACACATGTTTGGCTTTATTCTGTCTGATACATATTGGAAAATTTCGGAGTTTATGAACGTGATTCGTCTCGGCATTCGTTTTCCGTATCATTCTTAGTCGCGATGCTCTGTTAATGTTATGTCAACCACGCAATAAAATCTATGTGTCCAGAAGAAATTTGACTATATTGGAGATGGATAAATATATAGTAATCGTCTTGGTAGTAGTAGTATAGACATAAACAGAGATAAAAGTGACTGCATATGCTTGTCTAAATTTCGGATGGCACATTTAACACAACTCTGCCTGGACCAATCAACATATTTCTGTGGGGTTTTTTTTCTATTAAAAATAAAACTTTGGTGGTAAACTTTTTTTTAAATTTAAAGAAATGGAAAAAAATAAGCTGACTGTTATTTTAGAGGTACATTTTTCTCATTTTAGCCAATTTCTATAGTAAAGTAGTAATATCAGTAGTAGTAGTAGTACTACCGGAGCTTACCGGGCTCGGCCTCAGCGGTAATAGATGTGAAAGTGGCACCAGTGGTAGTAATCATTATTTTTGTGAGTTTTTGTGTCTTTAAATAGAGGGTCTTGGACCGGATTAGATTAGCTTAGCCGACAGCGCGTCTGACTATCAATTCAGGCGGCGTGAGTTCGAATCCCCACTTGTTCACAGTCTCCGTGATGATTGATATATGACATTGCCTTCCATTATCATTTGTCTTTCAATGCTGACTCAAATGGGAAAATTATCAGTAGCAAACATGGGGTTAATTAATTAACCTGCCAGGATTCCTAAAGTGGTTAGGCTAATTGATCGTATGTTAGCCCTTGAAGATATAAAAAAAATGCTAAGTACTCAATCAAACAGGAAATCCTAATAACAGTGTGTGTGTAATATGCGCCGAACTAGTATTTTTCATGTGGGTAGGTAACTAAATTTGTTTGCTAGCTGTTGGGGTGGGGGGATGGGGGGGGGGGGGTGTTTGGTATCATTTTTAACAAAAATATGTTCAGGGAGTCAATAACAAGTTCGGATAGCTGTAGTTTGAGTGGGTAGATATGAGTACGGCAAATAAACATTTCAGACTTGTGGTGGGGGCATTTTTGTCGAGTTAAGCTGATTTACGAACTATCTTGTGGTTAAATACAATTAAGATTCAATGAAAATTGGGCGTGGGTGGATACTATCGCGTTTACAATAAAATAAATGGAAGACAGACGAATGACTTATTCCCATAATATTTTCAACAATACGTTTAGATTTCTTCAATGTTGGATTTCCATAGTCCAAGTGGGCCGCCTTACCAGTACTTTGTATAATGTATGAAAGAGATCCTTGCCCATATATGTGAAATTTCTTTTAATACAATACTATTTGATTTGTTAACAACACAGTTATCATTTTGTTCAAAATTGAATGTGTTAGAAAACATTATACCTAGATCAATTTCATTATCTTCATCTACTTTGTCAGAGTAATTGTCCACATTCGGAAACATACGATATATGAAATCAAAATTGTCTTTATCTACATGAAGTCTACGTGCACATGCAAGAGTTTGAGATTGAGATTTTTAAACAAAACTCGACTCCACTATGTCAGGATTGCGAAGACCTTTCCAACGATATCCAACTTGAAAAAATCGGACAGGAAATGGCCTCTCGGCTAAGGTTCAAGCCCTTTTTGGCCCTTCGGCTGACCGTATCTGAGTTGGGGTTAAGGCTCTACTTGCCAAACGGTTTGAGTTTGCCATATAGTTTTAAGACAATAGTTGCTCAGAACTAAATTCCCTACAACATATATGAAGATGAACCCATCGCACGTGGCTCTTAGAATGGCGCACGTGCCTGTGTGACCAACTCAGTTCTAGGCCCCAGGAATGACATTGACCGAGTGCCCCGGGCATTGGTTAGTGAGGTACGGCAACCTTATGATCTATTAAATACCTGCCAAATAACACCAAGATCATCAAATTCCGACAAGAAATGGCCTCTGGGCAAAGGGTTTGAACATGGCACCTATAATCGACCGAATATGACGAGTTTGGTTGAATTGCACGGATATGCATTAATGTTTTTATTTTCACTCTTTTTGTTGTAGCGCACAGGGTTCGAACATGCATGGGTGGTTGTTGGTAGTCGTTCAATTCGTACAGGGGACATCTAGGTACACTCTGATACCCAGATTGATGGGTTCCGATTAGTATTTTTAAAAAAAATCACATACCGGCAAATATGATTTTTTCAAAATTTTTACCATGTTCCATGCAGCCCTGGCACCTTATTCCTAGCACAAGAGGTGATATTTACATAATTCCTTTGGGATTTCCAATGCCTACAGCCCCAAGAAATCAAACATATCATATACTACGGTTATTGACCTTTCCGGCAGGCTGAAACATGTATTACGTAACGATTTCGAACGGTGTATGAAGAATCGTCGACGTAACGTGCGTGGGTGGATGTGCCGATGCGTTGAATGTTGTTTATTGATGAATGAGTAAATATTGGAGAAGTGTTGATGAAGTTGAATAAACTAAATAAATTACCTCACACGGTTTATCAGGTAACGTGTATTTGTCCATATAGAGTATATAGGGCTGTTTTTACTTATGAATTGATAAAAAAAATTTTATTTGTCCGATAACATTTTTGCAAACACTTTTTGAAAGCCTAATTTATTACGGTTGTTCACATACTTTTTTTTTTATATTTTTTATGTTTATAGGAACATGGTCTTTTTTCAGTTCCAATCCGGCACCATAAACTCATAGTTTTCTCTATATGTCCAATGTAAAATTTGAAACTTTATGAGAAGTAGTGTGTATTTAAAAGCAGTTTACGTATCTTTGATATATAATGACATATTTTTTGCAGTTAATTTCAAAATCTAAAGATACTTATCTTTCCAACGGTATATTTTGTAATTGTTTAATCAGTTGGGAATATGGTCTTTTTCTAACAAAACTATTAGTAATTTTTCTTTTTTTCACTTTTTACGTCCGCGAACAAAACCAGAACGATATAGGTCACGTGATTACCTGCGGGCGATAGTTGAAGGTCGCTTTTTAAGATATATATATATATATATATATATATCTTTATTTTCTCCAAATCATACAGTAGAGCATACAAACATATGTGTGTGTGTGTGTGTGTATGTGTGTGTGTGTGTGTGTGTGTGTGTGTGTGTGTGTATCATGAATAGTGAAACTTTAGTAAACTTTATCTATATGAAATAAAGAAGTGTTAATAATAAGATAATGCGCTATTTGAATGACTTATGATTTAATGATCTGTTAATTGCCATACATTATGTTGTCTTCTTTATTGTTGTTGTTATAAAATAAACAAAGAAATTATGAAAGCAAGTTTATCAATTGCATTTTCACAGTTTTTTACAGCGCTAATTAGCAGCTGAACGAATCATATTGTCCTTTATGACAATCAGCAACAGTTTATACCTTCATTATGCCTTAGGACATGTTTTGTTTTGAATATTTTGCAAGTATATTATATTTATATTTTATCTTTATTCAGTCTCATCTACGTACATCGCAATATCATTAATATTATACAATATATGTACATAGCCATTCAAATATATGAATTACAAAGACTATTACACAATGCAAAATACAATTAACTATTCACAACATAAGACTATTTGTGATGCTGCAAATCGATTTATTAAAAAAGTTTTAAGATAAACAAAATTTTAAAATTCTGAAAAGAAAAAAAGCACTTTTGTGCAATATAAAAAAAATATCTTAAAGTATCGATGTATGAGATACATAATTAAATATAACTAAAAGTCATTATTTAAAAAAATGTTCACACAGTTTTTAAAATGAACATTTTCGTTTATTCACCAAGTAATAAAACATCACAAAAGGGGAAAGGTTCCAATTGGTTTTATTTCCCCCATATAATTGACTGATTCTTTTATTCCTCCATAAATGTGTACAGCAAAGTATAAGCATACAGACAAGGTTAAATAATGTACATGCACATACAAACACATATTTACATAATTACAAATGGAAACAAAAACAGAAGTTATACATATATTAAAACATCTCTAGGTGTACTGTTCGTTATTTCTTCTTTAATTGAATATCTTGTATGTAAAATATTTTGTCTAGCGAAAATGTCCAATGACGTTGAAAGTAGTTTGTCGTAACGATGCAACGCGGGATAAATTAATTAGTTTTATTGTCTTTATTTGCCTCTGGTCATTAGTTTATTGATCATAAAACAGTAGGGTGCCCCTAATAAACTGATCATGAAGGGTAATTTGCAAACAGAGCCTTTGTTTGTTGTTTTCATGATGACGCTTGGTGATTTATTTTTATAAACGAATTAATCTTAATGAAATTAAGAATGAAGAAATAAAAATTAAGATATTGGTCCTTTTCATAGTTAATTTTTCTGCTTATTAGTGTAGGCGTGAATTTGATATTGTCAATATTTGTATTACATATAAGTCAGTGTTTATTAATTACATGTATCTAGATTGAAGCCAAAAACATGTCCATTTATTAACAAAATTAAAATTCGATATTTTTTCCCCAATTGTTGTCATCTTTTTTTACCAAGAAAAATAGGGATAGAAGTAATTTAAGTTGAATATTTTTTTTTCAATATAGGAAATCTTGTTGTTTTCTTTCGAAAAGTTGTACAAATGTATGATAGAATATATAAGACTAATTTTTATTAAACATTTAGTTGTCAAATACATGTAAAAATATTTTTAAAATAACACCAAAAATGATTTATTTCACCGAGTGAATGAATGAATGAAATTGAATGAATGAATGAATGAATGAATGAATGAATGAATGAATGAATGAATGAATGAATGAATGAATGAATTTGAAAAATATGAACGAACGAACGAACGAACGAACAGACGAACGAATGCATGAATGGATGGATGAATGAATGAATTAATGAAATCGTTGTACCTCCAGGCGGGGTCATAAAACTTGAGAAATCTAAAATATTGATTATCTGACCATATTTTACGCATGTTTTGTTTGATAGAACCAATACATGACGCCCTGGCCCCGGTTTCACTAAACTTCTTAAGTCCGTCCTCAACTTAAGTAGTTTAGTGAAACCGGGGCCTGCTTGTTAGAAAGCGACTTGAACTTAGTTTTGTGCAGAATTACGATAGGGAAAAACGGAAGTAAAGATAAGAAAGATAAGATAAGATATTGTTTATTATTGTGAATGTGCATACAATTATTAAGTTATACATGTATACAATTGACAAAATTATTTGGCAACCGGCCCGTTGGCCCTATATGTCACCAGGATAATCAAGAAAGTAGTTATATACCAAATTTGTAAATACTCTATTATATACATAGATTAACTATGACGTACAAGATCCTGACAAAATATTAGTAAAGTATTCCCTGAGTATCCAATATTGTCAGTATGTAGTGTAGTTATGATAGATGTGTTATAAATATAATAGGAAAACAGGCAATACATCATACATCAACAATACACGAGGTATTAATTCTGACATAATAGTTTACGAAAACAAGATATTTCTTCTTTTTAAGAAAGCACTGACAAGAAACTATGCAAGTTGTCTTGGATGCGCTGATATGATATGTGCATGTCGTTGGTTTATATGCATGTAAGCATTATTTACAAATAAATCTCTGAAGTTTTCTCGCAAGTCATTATACAGTTCACACTGAAATAGAAAGTGTTTTTCATCTTCTACTGAATTTGACTGACAAAGTCTACAAAGTCTCTGATCAGGTTGCTCCCCAACATACCTTCCGGTTTCAATTCTGAGTGGTAAGATACCAGTTGTGTATTGACACAATACAGAGCGTTCATTCTTGTTTAAGTTCATCATAACGTAATCCTCACATTTAAAGTTTTCCTTAAACAGGCAATATGTTCTCAGTTTTGATATACTTTGAACGTCTTCTGACCAGACATTAGAATAATAGTTTACTATTAATCCATGTGCTTGTGATAAGTCAAAATTGTTACGTTTTCGTAATTTGCGGATAACCCCAGCATAGACATAACGTGTTTAATATCATGTGACCAATATTTTATGCACTTTAAATAGTCGGAATTAAACACATTTTTGTAATCCGTCTGTCATTCATCAAAATCACCCTGTTCCACATATGCAACATGTTTCCCCATCGTCTGTAAACACTTGATATCCACCTGACGTCCCCACCCATCGCGGAAATTGGCGTGAAGCGATGAACACCAAGAAAGTAGCTCACGGCTCTATTCTGAACATAATCTATATGTTGATACTTATTGAATCCCCACACTGAGGAGCAATAATCAAGGAAGTACGTCAAAACGGACAGTACATTTTGGGCAAATGAACGAGCGTTGCAAATAACTAAGAAAAAACAGAAAATCATTGACGAACAAGTTGAAGCCAATTTAAAATATCAGCCGTAACTGGAGATTGTGACTTGGAAGAATTGAATGCAAATGAACTGAAAATGAGACTAAATGCATTATGTGTACACACCAAATTCAGAAAGAAAGAAAAATTACTAGATTTACTGAAATCTAAATAACGATCATAATTACGGGTGCACGACAGATTAAGCAGTGAAATTATGCTTAACGAGATGTATGTACATGTATTAGATATTAATGTCTTATTAGTATCGTAGTATGCTATATTAAGTTATGGATATTTTGTTTATAAAACATAAATAAATAAAATAAAGCTTTATGAACATTAATGAAAATTAAAAAATTAAAACAATGAAATAAATAGAGATGAAATAAATTTTACTATTTAATTGTTAACATGTCTTCTTTCTTAATACATTGCATATACCCTTTTATTACATTAAAACTGCCGCAACAATTGATTAAGCAAAACTGTACTTTCTAACAATTTTATCCATTTAATCTTAATATGCCCGAAGGCAAAAGATGTAGCGATAGGTAGTTTATTCTCATTATCGGAAAATGTAAAGGGAAGCAATACGTTATCGGCTACTAGACAGGGTAGCCTGTATTGGATTTTATCGAATTAAGTGTCTGAGGTAGTTTCTGCGATATGAAGTTGAAGGTCACAGACAGCAAACACGACGACACTTATCAATTTCTATCAATTTAAATTTAACATAAAGTCACACAGTTTATAATAAAAGTAGTTCCAAATATATAAATATAATCAAAATCACAGTATTGTATCTAAGTTGGTAAACGATTCATTAAATTCACCTTTTAAAAGCGGTGTCCATAACACTGACTATTTGCGAATAAAAAAAACACTGTCCAAATATCGGATAATATCCAAATATATATTAAGTTCACAAAGTTTAATTAAATTTAACAAATTACTGACGGCTTTCCAATCTATCTGGTAAACTATTCAGACAGTAACTATGTCCTAAAACATGGTTCTCTCCTTAACTTCTATTAACTTCTTCCTAAAATACTAAAATTGTAATGTTTGCACATACATGGCTTTGGTATGGTTTAGGTACTTTATCATCAAAAGAAAACATAAAGGCAAACAAGATATACTGGACATTACATGGTAAAAATGTTATGTACAGCAAAATCAAAATATTTTCACACCTTTAATTGCTATAATCAATTAGGTTTCTACAGTATATACATAAAATATATCACATGATGCTGGATTAATAATCAGTTTAAGCTAATAAGTTTTTACAGTAGTAATTAAGATATCCAGAAGTTGGCATTGAGTATATGTGACAGCAGTTTAACCAGAATTTACATGTTGCATTTGAAGATAAAATATAATAAAATGTTTATAAATAAACTAAAAAGTTGCTAAAGATATTTTCATAAAATTCACTCCATAATAACTTCTCCCTGTTTTAGAAAATCTATGTCCTCAAAGTTAATATGAATAACTGCAATTAAAATAGTTCGACGTTTTTAATGTAATTGGCAATTTGTATAAACAGAGAAAGATTCTGTCCCTTTAAATATTCATCCGATTGCAACAGATTGAAAAGTGGCCCTTTCTTTTGCAAGACGCACACACAACTCCCTTGGCGGCACATTTGTTTGATGGATGATATTTGTCACTACCACATTTATTGCAATAAAAATCACAGGAACATGGAGGTCCCGTGCAATTTCAATCGACGTATTGGATTAAATAAATAGTTCTAGATAAACTTCCTGTATCAGTCTTGGCAGTTGAGAGGCAATTTAACAATGTTTCGTCCTTGCTTCTAAGGCGCGAATGAACATTGAACAGATATTCGAATTCTGCACTTTTCTTTGATAATGCGATGTTCACCTCTTCGAGTCGCTGTTGAATATTTGAGTACTTCTCTTCTAAAGTCGTATTTTCAATCTTCAGATTGTGATACACGTTTTTTAGTTGTTCGATTTCATCTTTCACAATTTCGTAGTTGAGTTTACACTGTTGCTGTGTTTGTTGTTCATGCAATACTATCATGCGCAGCTCATCGATATCTTCTCGCTTGGATAAAAAATTAATCTCATTTCCGCTTCTATCTCTCTAATGTATTACATTTTGATGTTGTCATATTTTGGCAACAATTTACTTAATTCATCATTTTCTACACAACTAAAAGGCATTTGAACACAAACAGATTTCCTTTCATTATAATTACAGTTGAGTTGTGTTCTTTGTTCTATATAAAATAAGGTCTAGGATTTCCATGGTTAAAAAAAGAATTTCATAAAGATTTTTTTTTAAATTGTTATTTTTCACAGCAGGAATGTTAACCCACATTAAATGCACAATAACTGGTAAGTTGACCACGTTGTTTTTTTTTTAAAAAAAGGTGCAGTGACACCCTGAGATTTTTGTAAAAAAGAAGTCCTCAAATGCTCGTAAATACATGCATATGTTGAAATCCTATAAAAGTCACTTTTTTAACACTATGATGTCTTATTGCAGTATATGACATACCAACTTCGAACCGTCGACCTCTGGCTTCCGAGGCAGACGCATTAATCACTAGGTCACGGAAGACGGAGAGCATTGTTATATATATATACAGTAGGAATTCGTTGGCTTGAACACGGATGGCTGGAACACTCCACATGGCTCGAACCATTTATCTGGTCCTGGTCGAAATACCATCTCAATTCTATTATTCTACCTCCGATGGCTAGAACACCGAGTCGAACTAGAAATTAGGTCCAGCCAACATATTTACCTGTATTTTGACATTCTTCGTTCAAACTATTTTGTTCAGTCCCGTCGGGTTCGATCCATCGAAGTTCTACTGTATTCATCTTTATATACTTGGAATAAGTTCTATCATTCCGATACAACTTAGGAAATTAATATATGATTTGCACTTGCTGTCGAAGATCTGTCAAGTATGTTTTCAAACATTTACAAGAGCTATGCACTTTTTTCAACACAAGACTTAACATATGCTATGGTAATGTAACTTTACGTAATAAGTATATATGCTTTTCAGAAATAGTTTTAAATGAAAATTGCAGCGTGTCCCTTTATTTTAGTAAGGTAATAAATGTGAATAGCTGATATATAACGCAGCAGATTTACAAATCTTTTTGCTTTGATTAGTAATACCGCATTGATCTAAAGCTTTGTATTCCTTCTAGTGTTTCATGTTTAATAAAGTAAACACTAAAACATTCACAAACTATTTATTACAGATCATGTACGCTATTGGAACACGCGATATGTTTTAAAATAGATATTTAACAATACAATGTGCAAAATAATTCATATCAATATCAAGACTTCTTTACCTGCAGTAAAGTACAAGGTTATGGTTTGATTGATTGATTGATTGATTGATTGATTGATTGATTGATTGAATATTTAGTGTCATTTTATGCCATCGATGGCTAACAGACGATCAGTTAACATAACCACTGTTACCTGGGATTAACCAGTACTCGAGCACACCCCATCTCCGCAAGTAACTGATAACTTTCCCTTTTGAATCAGTGGTGAGAGACAAAATGATAATGAGACACAATGTCGTATATCAAAGATCACGGAGACTGTTGTCGGGCGGGGGATTCGAACTCACGACCCCTGGAACACGGTTATGGTTGTCTCTGTAAACAAGTCAATTATGTTAGTGTAGAGATTTACATTTTTAGCCAGTTAATCACTTACGGATGTTGTCATAGTCATTTGAATAAGTGACTTATGAAAGGTGATTATACAGTAGAACTTCGTTGGCTCGAACACGGATGGCTAGAACACCATATATAGTTCAAACCACTTATCTAGTCCCGCCCCAAGTCCTATTTCGATGTATATGCATGTATATATGTGGTATGATGTTAAACAATGAAACAATGTTTGGGTTGAACAACCCCATAGCTCGAAATATTGTATTGTGTCGAGTCCCGTCGGGTTCGAGCCATCAAATTTCTACTGTATATTAAACTAATCAATAAACAATCGATTTATCTTAAGGGAACTCCTCCGATGTTTCTTAAATTCTCTTTCTCTGCTTGACTGCCTGCCCCTCTCTCTCTCCCTCCCTCCCTCCCTCCCTCCCTCCCTCCCTCCCTCTCTCTCTCTCTCTCTCTCTCTCTCTCTCTCTCTCTCTCTATATATATCTCATGTTCACCATTTCCTGAGCGTTTTTAATCTCTTGTCTTCACTTTTTGTATCTGTATTTGTATCAAGGAGTTTGTGGGAAGGAGAAGCCCCCCTCCCCCCCCCCCCCCCCCCCCCCCCCCCCTTAACACACACACACACACACACACATCCCGAGGAAATTTCAAATGTCAATCAGATGCTGCATTCTAAAATTTTCGTGTGAAAATTGAATTCCCTGATGCTAATCCTTATGGTGATAATTAGTCCTATGTTATTTTGAATTACCATTTTCCTTATACTGATCCAGTCCGTGTCAGGTTTGGTGGGGGAAAAAAGCTATAGATCTACATAGCTCAATTTATTTTTGAGAAAATGCAGTGATATATTATACCATCGTTTTCATTAAAACTTGCTTAGATTTGTGTTTATGTACTACACTAAAGAGCTTGTGTACACTCAACAGTTGTCATTGTACAAAGAATGACAGCTAGACTTACGCATACTATTATAAAACTCTGACAATATCTTTTGAACAAATGTAAAAGATATGCACACGAACTGCGCAAATTAAATAGAAAGGGTATCTTTATAGTATATATGTATGCGTAATTTAATATATTTTTATATTTGGTTTTAAATCCAAAACACAAAATATCTGAATGTCTCGTACTTATATGATTTTAAATAACTTTTATAACGATTTTGTTGCTGAGTATTCTCTTACAGATCATTCATTCCAAAATTAAATATTTGTATATATGAGACATGAGCATCCCATTAACGTGTTTTCTGTCTGTTTGTCTATCTGTCTGTCTCACCACATTCTCTCTCTCTCTCTCTCTCTCTCTCTCTCTCTCTCTCTCTCTCTCTCTCTCTCTCTCTCTCTCTCTCTCTCTCTTAATCACATATGTTTCTTTCACTGTCGTCTATCATTAAGTGTTCTAATATTCTTCCATACCATAACTTTATTATGTTGTTGATATTTCCATTTATCGTCGCCACCGTTTTCTCTATTGGCGTCGCCTCCAGAAGAGTATTAGTATTTTTTAGAGTTTTAGATGATAGTGCAGAGATACAGAATACCTTTTTGTAGTGTCCCCGAGTCTTTTACATGCCTGGTGAAACCACCGATACATGGGATCTCCATTTATGTTAAAGTCTCATCCAAAAGACTGATAAGTATTTTTAGATGTAGGAGCGGGGGATCGAATCTGCGACTCCCGGGTTTGAAGTCACTTTATCCTCATTTTCACTTTCTCCTTTTATGTTCTCTCCCTATACACCTTTGTGTTCAAAACCTTACTACACAAACACATCAGTACACGTGTCTATGACTTAATCAACACCGTGAAAAAGCACACGTTTGTAACTTCATTACACCGAGAAAAATATTATTTAAACTTATCTAAACATATGCGGATAAAAGGTCTTGCTCAGAGACATTATACATAGCCGTGGCTGGGTACCGAACCCGTGTCTCCCCAATGGGTCCGATGTTCTATGGACCAAGCACTGCACGAATCAGGCGCTTCAGAAAAATGTTGGTAACCTATTTACAAAAGGCAAATTTATATTTTGTGTTAACCAAAACTTCGATCATTATTAATTTATATCAAGTTACACATTCTACTTGTGTGGTTAACGCGTTTGACACTAAAAACTACAATAAATAATTGGTGTTTAAATTACACAAGACAAGAACCAGTCATATGATATGCACAAGCATATCGTTAATTAAAAACGATAAGCACCAACTGCATGATAAGCACACGTTTGGTACCTAAATAACACAAAGTATCAAGGCCATGAGAATAACACTTTTGGTACCTTAATTACATAAAACAAGCGCTACTTACATGATAAGCACGTGTTTGGCACTTAAGTTACACAGTAGAAGCACCAACGAACTGAAAATAAACGTTTGGTACCTAAAATAGACACGACAAGCACCAACGGCGTCAGTTCCACTCGTTTGGTACCTAAATTACACAAGGCAATTACTAAATGCATGATAAGCACACGTTTGGTACCTAAATAACACAAGGCAAGCACTAATTGCATTATAAGCACACGTTTGGTACCTAAATGACTCAAGGCAAGCATTAACTGCATGATAAGCACACGTTTGATACATAAATAACACAAGGCAAGAACTAACTGCATGATAAGCACACGTTTGATGCCTAAATTGCACACGACAAGCCTTACCTGCATGATAAACACGTGCATGGTACTTGAAATACACAAGACAGTCAACAACCGCATACGAGAACCACACATTTGATACCTAAAATACCCAAGACAGGCACCAACTGCATAATATGCACACGCTTGATACCTGTATAACACAAAGCATGCATCAACTTTATGATATGCACATGATTGTACCTCAATTACACAATTAAAGAACTAACAACATGAGAACCACACGTTTTGGTACCTTAATTACATAAGAAAAGCACCAACGGCATGGAGACCACACGAAAGTACCTACATTACACAAAACAAGCACCAACAATATGATAAGCACACGTCTGTACCTAAATTACGCAAGACAAGCACTAAATGCATGATAAACACAAGTTTCGTACCTTTTCTCACTCGATTCACAATATTCTTACTCGACTATAGATTTTTCTTACTGGGCACTAGATTTTCTAATCTGTATTCATCCTAACACAACATTCAATTTCTTTATTTGACACTTTATTTTCATGCACAACACTAGATTTTCTCACCCGATACACAACATCTTTACTGGACTATATATTTTAATACTGGGCAAGCACTAGATTTCCTAATCTATATATACCCAACATACTTACACAACATTTAATTTCCTTATATGACAGTGTTTTTTTATACGCTACACTACATTTTCTCACTGAATACTCAACATATGCGACACTAGATTTTCTTACTCAATACTCAACATCCTTACATGACATTCAATTTTCTTATATGACACTATATTTTCATACGCGCCACTAGATTTTATCACTCGACACTAGCATCCTTACACCATATTCAATTTCCTTATATGACATTATATTTTCATATGCGACACTACTTTTTCTCAATGAATACTCAACATATGCGACACTAGATTTTCTCACTCAATAATACTCAACATCATTACATGACATTCGATTTCCTTTTTTGACACTATATTTTCATATGCGACATTACATTTTCTCGCTCAATACTCAACATCCTTTCACGACATTCAATTCCCTTATATGACACTATATTTCCATACACAACACTAGATTTTCTCACTTGATACACTACATCTTTACTCAATATAGATTGTTCTTACTGGGCACTACATTTTCTAATCTATTTATATTCGACATCCTTCCAAGGCATTCAAATTTCTTATTTGACTGTATATTTTCATACGCGACACTAGATTTTCTTACTCGATACATAACATCCTTACACAACCATAGATTTTTCTTACTGGGCACTAGATTTTCTAATCTATATATACTAAACAATTGAGTCGACATTAATTTTTAAACACCACGCTTAATTTCAAAACTTAAACTTAAAAAAGTTCTGAAAAGTGTGTCCACCATCAATATATGTAAATATGACGTATCAACTTGACGGTATCAAATTAAACATAAATTACTCATCAAAAGCACTAGACTAGATTTTTCGAAATCGAGGCAAAGTATTGTGAAACAAATGCCTGGATTTAATCTCTTATTTTTCCCTCAAAACACAATGAAAATTATATTTTTGTATGTTTATTGTTGAACTATATATTAAATTGCAATTCTTAAAAGTCATTAAATAAAATAATGAACATTGTTTATTTAGGGTCCAGATCTTTCTGAACGATGCATGCGTAGAAACAAATGGGGCGAAATGTTTATTTTCGGAAATGGATACATTTTGGAGGAACATTTGTAAAATTAAGCTTATTAAGATAACTTTAAAAGTATCGGTGATTGAAAATATAGTATACCAAATGGTTATTGTAAAGAATTCATATTGTTGTTTTTTTATATCTTTCTAGAATTAAGGTTTTGAAAAGAACCTTTGACGCCGAAAAATATACATTGCTCGGAAACTAGTAAATTTTGGATGATTTCTTTTCTGGTAAAAATTTTATTTGTAACTTTGAAAATATGATCGATTGAAAATGTATTATATCAAATGAGTTTTTCCAGGTTTTCATGTTTCTTTCTTGAGTATCTCTCGAGAATTGAGGTTTCAAAGAGACCCCATTGACGATAAAACGGCACATTTTGTCAATATTGATCGATTTTAAATCAATTTTAAACATTTTATTGGACGAAATATTTCTTCTTACCTTTACCAATTTGAAGTTTAGGTATTATGAAACAAATAATTTAAATATCAATATATAACTTATAGTAACACCAGATAAATTAGCATTATTGTATCCCCATTAAGCGTACCCCCACTTTCCATAGTGCGTGTGAATCTAACGTGACACCGGTTCGCAAGAGGTCATTAGCCCGATCTCAGGTTTTCTGCAAGGTTGATGGTCAGATAAAGCAATTGGTGTAAGAAACATAATTCTAAACCATAAACTTAGTGATCTAAGGTCATTTGAAATTAAGGAAATACTGGGGTTTTGGCCACTTCCGGAACAAAAATAGCTGTTTTTCATCAATTTCAATCCGTTCCCAAATCTTCGCATAAACGGCTGATTTTGGTATCATTATTTAAAGAAACATGTCTTTTTTCTGGATATAACAACCAATACTTTTCAAACATTTGTTCTTGATCCGTGCGCCACGTGCACGCATGGTAAACACACCACATTCTAAGGAATTGTTTCTATGACCACGGGGCTGATTTTTACTACATTATAGTTAAAAATATATAAAAAATTTGACCTTTTGAACTTTGATAAAAAAATATTAATTAATTAGGTTACAATTTTTCTGACTAAACTGTAAGCCCTAGCTTATAGGTCAAAGAACAAATAATGTTTAGAATATTAAGCTCTACAATAAACATAATAAACACGCTTAACCCCGCCACCAGAAGCACGTGCTCACACGGGCACTATCGATCATAATTTACCCTATAGGGGTTGCGATGATATGGAAAGGACCTGCTTGACGTCCCATTTCCATTGATGACAATTATACCCAGACCTAGTCCGAATGAATGAAACCCAACCCATAAACCCTTAATAGGGGCACAAAATGGCCGCCGGGGATACGATCATCAAAAAAGTGAGAAATTTTCATTTCTTAATTAGGTCAAGGTTTAACCTTTTTCATAATCCTTGGACTATCAATATGACCTAAGTTTGACCTTAAGAAACAATAAATACACTTGTGACCAACAGGTAAGTCAACCCCTTTGCAACCTGTGGTAACTTTTGTACCGACCCCCCCCCCCCCCCTCCCAACCTTAACTCACCTTAAAATTCAGTATAAACATCATTAAAAGTGATCCAAAATGACCTTGACCAATAAATTCTAAGTTAGAAATCAAAAGTCTATAGAGGGACACAATCATCAACCCTGGGACACACTCATCACTCAGAGGGACACAGTAGACGATTTTCAGGGACACAATCATCCATCAGGGACAGTATCATCAAAAGTCGAGGGACACAATTATCAAATTGAGGGATACTATCATCACTAACCAGTGATATATATATATATATATTCAACAAGTATTTTAATTCATTTCAGGTTATCAATTAAAATCCCAGAGGGACTGTACATTGTCCAAAAAGGGAAATGACAAGGTCTTCTGGGGCTTGGATAGAGTGACGCGAGTTTGCATGTGAATTTCTTTTTGGGAGAGGGTTCGAGTTCACGAATGAATTTCAGAAATTTTTTCGTGAATTTCGTGTGTTCCACTTTTTGTTCATTCCTCAATGGCGTAGGAGTGTTTCAATTATAGGGGGTGGGACCAACCTCAGGAGAGATTGTATAATGATGTATTTTCAGGCCAAAAGTATATGCTGAACCTGAATATTGGTGGTGGCGCCCCCCTCCCACATCCCCCGACCCCCACCCTCAACCCCGCTCATACGTCCTTATTCCTGTTATTTATGTCTTTTGGAAAGCGGGTTTTATACAGAATCACACAATTGATGCACCACATAATCGCTATATTTCCGCTTACGTTGTCGTATGTACCAAACATCCACAAGTCGGTCTCAGAAGGAAATAGTATACAAGTTGAGTAACGAGTCACATATATATATATACGAAAGTACGCTATAGGTTATATGTTTATTAGTATCTATATAATAACTAATTATGGGGCGTTCGACAAAACCCAGGAACCAGGTTTGAAATTTTGACCTCATTACTAACCAGGTGTCTTTATGTATAATTTTCAACATGGATTTCAATTTTATTTTTAGATCATCAATTTTTGACGTCCCAATTAATAGCAGCAAAATCGCGTATTTTTCGACCTCAATTGAGTTATATAAAATATAAAGAATAAAACATATATCACTACGTACACATTTGACGGATTTATATATTTACAAATGCATATCGAACTGGAGATATTAAAATTGACAGGAGTTGTAGCACCAAATATATGATTGCCAGACTGAACATGATTCATGGAAAAACAAAATCTGGAGTTCGAAGTTTAAACATTATGTATATCTGGAGCTGAAACGTTGAAATTCTTGCTTGAGGAGTTTGTGATTTTTTTAAGAATTTAACTATTTTTTAAATAAACAATAATTCATTCATTGTTGGTGATTGTTTGCATGTTATTAAAAGGCACTTTAAAGCGGTACATTCTTCTTTTTTATGAAATAATGGGGATAGATATTGAGCAGTGGAGATGTAAAATTGGTAGATTTTATGGGAAGCATGTGTCCATCAATAATTTATCAAAAAGTCAAACGTCAGAATTTGAAGGTTTGTTTATCAAGCTTTCATATAGGTTGTTCATGTTGATAACTTTGATGTTGACTTTATGTGGAGATGTGGAAAGGGATCCTTGACCACCACGTTTCCAGTTTACAAAAGTCCCTGTAAATGGCAATTGTCACCAGGGTCATCGAATATTCAGTCATTTTTTACAGGAAAGACAGTGTGTACCATGTTGTTTAGCATTTTTTTCAAAAGCATTAGTAAAACCGTTTGCTAACTACTGTTGGAAAGTATTGATATGGACTCTGTATTGTATGCAGGAGATTATTTATATAGATACACAAAAGAAATATCAAACACACCACATTTTTTTATAAATCCCAATGAATTGCCTTCTTACTTAACATTTTGAAAGTTTTCCAATTTGCGAACTTACATATTCGAATTAACACAAGCAGTGAGACTTCCCTCAGGTTTTTCTGACCTATGGTTTTAATATTGCAGCCATGTACACTATTCCTTTTGTGACATTTGCCACCAACAACCTGCATAATCTGTAGATTAATCTGCAAAAAGTGTAGGTTTATTCTTTTATTATGAAATTATCATTGTACATACATATAGCAAGACATCACTTTTCATAGCAAGAGGTCCATGGGCCTTAACGGTCACCTGATTATCCTTGATGACATAAAGCTATATGAACTCATTTTCCATATTATATCTTTCGAGAAGCTGCAAAACTCCAAACAAGGATTTTTAACATCTCACGATCTGCATCAACAAATGACATCATGTATTCTTATACAGATTAAGTCAAGCAGTACCTACCATAAGGGTCAAACCATAACACCAGAGGACGTGAAATTCACATTTTTTATGACGGACTCCTAGGCCTCATTAATTATGCTTGCAATTTGTTTTCTAGTGCTTCCTATAATAAAAAAGATTTTAAAGTTTGCCTTTAATTTGACTGTTTTGGACAAAGAATACAGAGGGAGTGGGACACTCAATAAAACAAGCATTAAATTACACCAAAAACCATTCAAAAACTATTCAGTCATCAGAAATGATGGGTTTTATGTGTTTCTCTTATATAGATTTAATAAAGTAGCCCCAGTCCGAGGGCAAAACTATGAGACTGGGGGACATGAAAGTCACAATTTTTATAAAGGTCAGTAAACCTATAAACATACGCCCCTGTTGTTTCACAGTGCTTCTTATAATATTTTTTTTTAAATTGACCTTAAATTTGACTCCATTGGCTCTGTCCCTAAGACCTCGGGGTGGTGGTGGGGGGGGGGGGGGAGGGAAGGTAGGGGACCATGAAGTTCACACAGGTATTAACCGTTGTGTCAGCAACATCTAATCACACAAAAAAACTTTCGCAGAATTTATTCAGTCATATGAAATAACGTTTTTTGTCAATTTCTCTTATATAGTTTTATTAACGTAGGCCTCGCCCAAGGACCAAACCGCGATACCTAGAAGCATAAAGTTAACAATTTTGATATAGGACCCCTAGTCGTCAATAATCATGGTAACAATTTTCTTCTGAGTGCTTCCTATAATAAGAAGATTTTTAAAATTTACCTTGAATTCGACTGTTTTGGCCCTGCTCCCAAGACCTCATTGGGTGGGGAACATGAACTTCACATAGGTATTAACCGTCATGTCAGCAACAATAAATCACACCAAAAAGCATTCGCACAAGTCTTATCTGGGTATAAAAGCTGTTTACAATTCATTACGTCTGACTTTGTGGTTTTTTAGAAGGATTCGAAAATGTGAATTTTTTAGATGCTCTTAAATATTTTAAGCCCCACCCCCAGGGCAAAACCATGAGGCCCAGGGACATGCAATTCTTATAAAGGTATCATATACGTCCATAATCATGCTAACCATTTGTTTCCCAGTGCTTCCTATAGTAAGAAGATTTTCAAAGTTTACCTTGGATCTGACAGTTTTGGCCCCGCACCCAAGGCCGCTGTAGAGTGAGGACCATGCAACTCAAAATTTTGATTCACCCTTTGGAAACAAAGCTGCATACAACATTTTATTACGATTATACTTGTTTTTGAGAAGTCGACAGATAAAGGTGATCACAAAAGGTTCCTTGAGACAAAGTCTCAGGTGACCTTTAAATACAATGTGATTCAGTTTAAATTATAAGAGACTAGATTAAATATATATAACTATTTAAAAAGTTATTAACATCTACATTAACTATAAAATGCCAAATGATGTAAAACCTTCTATTTAACTTTACTTTCTACAAAAGTGCTGTTAAGAATGTTTTCAATCATGAAATAAAACACCATTTATATACATGGTTACCTTGGTATGATTGAACATACGTTAGTGTTTGCGCAAACTGTAATGCAAATACATTTTGTTTATGTGGAACATACTAGCTATGAAGTTATCGATTCATTTGTTAAAACTTGAGCACAATCTGAGTCATAAATCGCTATCTAACTGTTGAAATTTGTAACAGGAGCCATATAAGCATTTATGTGGTCTATATATATATATAAAGCAATATGTATATCCTGTGGGGCATCAACATCCATGTACAATACTAGCTTATAAGGGCTATATATATCCGTTATATATAGAATATGTGGGCCCTTGAAGAAACCCCACACCAAGGTGTCATTCAAAGACCCCACAAAAAACATATGTCTTATTATTATCATATTTGAAATGTTTCTCCTACAATCAAACTACATATACTTCATTAAAGGAATATATCATAATGCTGATGAATGTTCACTGAAAAATTATGCATTTACATCATGCAAATATAAAATTTGAAGACCCTATTGAATATGCAGACTTTTAAATGAGGCATTTCATGAAAATGTGATACCCTAAAATAAACTTCTGTGCTCATTAATGAAAGAACGCCTTTTATTATTTCATTATTAAGGAGAACCTTAACAAATATATGCATTGCTTGCTGGTATTACTAAATATTTACCTGACAAGAATCAGATTGAAAATACAATATTGTTCAATATTGGTTTAATTCACAGTATGTTGACACAACTTTTATCGATAATGCTAATGTTTACTGTTTGATACTCAGTATATGATCAATGTCGCACTCTTCGTTTTGATAAGATACCAGTAGTTCACCGCTGATATGAGTGAGGCCTACGCAGTGGGGACTCTTTTCCCTGGATCTCTTAAAGCAATGGCCATTGTTTCCCATATTTCTCCAAAAGTATTTGTCATTGTTCACCAAAAGTATTTCCTCCAGATCTTTAAAATTAAAACTTTGATCCTTTGATCCATAAAAGTAATGGCCAATGTTTCCCAGATCTCTACATATTATTGGCCGTGTTCCCTGGGAGGGCTTCATGAGTCTAACAATGTGCCATGCATTTTAATTAGGCAAGATCCATTATGGATGGGCAATGTCATTTTTTAACTTATACTCTTAAAATATATTTTACACGCCAGTTAAACATTTACTAAGATCTACAAATTATTATGTGCACTGCAAAAACCTGTTTTATGTGAAGTTTATTTTTCACTTGTATTTCGATATATACTATCAATGTATTTGTAATTATCTATTACAATTGTATCTGTGTTATTATAAGCTCTACAAATTTGGAGGAAATAAAGATTTTATTTTAATGTACTAGTTTTATACTTTCTTAAACATGGAGTTTCCTATAGATGTAGTAATAACGATTACTTATCTATTATACATTTATAGTTGTTAGGATTGACTTAATGCAGGACATAAGTAAACACGTTCTCAGAATTGCCGCGTGTCCCTTTAAAATATATCACCATTAACGTCTCACTACACAGTTGCGTCCCTTTTTTCCACGGTTATATGATTCTAACGCTTAAAAAGTCCTATGTAATTTGGTTTTAAACATTTTCAAACTGGTTCATTGTGGTATGAATTCTTGCAGGTGATGAGTAGCGCAAACGCTGGCATGGCATATACTGCAATAAGACATCACAAGTGTTCAAAAGTGACTTTTATATGATTTTAAAAAACGCATATATTTAAGAGCATTTAAGGACTTCCTTTTTAAAACAATCTTACGGTGTCATTCCACCCCCATCCCCGCCCCACCCACACACACACCCCTAGATCTTTTTTTAAAAAAAATACCAGCTGGCCAACATACCAGTTATTGTGCATTTTTATGTGAGGAAACATTCCTGCTATGAAAAAAGTGCTTTTTTACCGTGGAAGACTAGATCTTATTTTATATAGAACAAAAAACTAAATTCAACTGTGTGTTGAACTTTAACACCATTACCGATATGCATGCTATGCCATACATCATCTCAAAATTTGTACATGTCACAGAAACGTCTTCACTTTTATTCGTGACATAGATAAGCCGAACCATTTGTATAAACTGTGCCCATGTGTATTGCATAGACTTTTAATTAGGTGTGTACTATAATTCAAGACGATCCATTACTGGCTCTTTATTCTGTTTTTGTTAACGGCATGAACATAACATGATATATCTAGTGCTACAACTGTTCTATATAAGACCATTGAGAACAATGTGTCACTGATTGAAAATATTAGTATAAAAGTTTAGAATCGGGTTTATTTTAGAAAAGGTATGTTACTTGAGCAATGCAAAGTCGTAACTCCAACTACTTACATTTTTTTCTTACTGACATTGTAGCAAAATGACCAAGTGCCGACAACTCACAAAGGTAGAATACAATCATACACAAACTAAAATTACAATTTTAATTTTACAAGAATAAAATTACGAAAATACAAGTATACAATATATACAAATTAAAGATAATTACTCAACACAAAAAAAAAACACAGCTGGTTTAAAAAGGGTCCTATGGTGGTATTACCACTTTTATTTTCACACAGCTCTATCTCCTACACGTAAGTAACCTACATCGCGATCCAAACTGCTTATATTATTCGAATGTTTATAAAAATGCACTAGATACTTCCCGCGTCCGGATATCGTAAATTAAGCATCACTCATCCCTTGCGGCGGTGGCTATAAAACTGGGTTGTCTCCCCTAGAACTCTATACTGAGTATTTGGCTTTCCGTCGCCCCGTACCGACTTTCGATCGTATTCCGAGGTCAGGAACGTCAAGTCGTCCATATGACGAATATGTTGGTTGATGTCCTATGACTGTACTTCCATTACCTGACTTCCTGTCACGTCTATACGTCGTTAACGTAGCGGGCACATTCCTCGCTTACGTCTAAAAACGGCTACAATATTCATATAAACTCAGATTTACTAGTTACTCAAATATGTAATGACATGGCGTCTATTACTTACCATCTATAAATTTCATGATATTTTTATCAACATATGATAACAGTGTTTTCATTTCTAACCATCTAATAGTTTCATGGTAGATTTATCAATATATGATAACATTTCATTCAACTCTTACTATTTGCATTTTCATGGCAGTTTAAACAACAACTCATATACGACCCTCCGTCAATCTCAACATAGCAATTATATCTCCACATAAATTCTCATTATAATATGAACAATTACAGACCAATTCTGTATCTATTCAGTTTGTGAACATCAGAATAAGCATCAACAAAATTTAATTACACATATCAATCAATTCTAACATGGTGAATCTCAAATATTTTATCGTAAACACAATATCAACAGATCAAAATAGGTTCTCAGATTCCTCGGCCTATATTCTAACAAAACGCTTCTCAATACGTGGATGTGTATCAAATTACATACATTGCAGTCGGAATGGATATGAACAATTTATACAACTTTACTTAGATCTGATTATGTCAAAAACATATATATCAGACTTTTAAATACCACGTAATATAAAATTCACATACCCATATGCCGTTATGTACTGGACCAGTAACAAGCTCAATCTTTCTCGTCAAAACTACACCCAAAGACGATTCTGCTAACTGGACATTGTTTCCATAACAGAGTCAGCATTTATAGCAAAACCGTCCACATACCTTAGTGAATTTCGTGTAAATCATGAAACAACAAACCTTAAAACATCTTACGATGCGGATTTTACGCTATTAGGCCAATGTAAACCTAACTCAGTTTTATGACAAATTAACCTGTTTAATTATTCTAACTTTCGTAATACGTTATGGAATTTGATGAACTAAACTTCAAAATGTTTTTATTCTTTAATCAAGGAATGAAAATGTAAAAATATCTTAAAAACGTTGTTCCTATCGGGCTATCAATACGTTTAAACAATTCCACGCTACCTGACTTAAATATAACCTATATCCCTACAATGGACACGTAATAGCTGACCCTACTAAATTAGGCCGCTACAACCTAACTATTTTGTTACAGACATACTTAAGTTCCTATCCCATCCACGATCCCTGGACAGTCGATGATTTCCTTAGTTCATCTTTGTTTAATCATTTTTACTGTTAATTTATTGCTATGATGGGCTGAAATGATCACATTTGTATATGCCGTATTTTGATTGACTATTTAATAGCCCCTACATAAATTTACGTAGAATATATTTAAAACCTTATTTCTGTAGATAGCCTAATCTACACATATTTGATATATTAATGCCGAAAAAAGACAAATATATATTAAAATTATAAACTATTTTTATTTTTAAAATAAACTTAGACAAGAAGTAGACTAATTTTATCATATTTAATATTTTAACACATATTTACACATTATAATTTTTAATATGCTTTTCTGTATTGAATAAATTCAAATATATTTTTATAAGTATCTCCTAGAATTATCTGTGTTGGCTAGAAGCATTGTTACATTGCTTTATGCTGTATAAAAGTTGACGGTATAATGTCTCACTACATAGTCGAATTTTGTTCTTTTATGAAATAAGGTCTAGGTTCACATAGCAAGAATGTACGCAGCCCTTATGAACCGTTTTGAAAAAAAATTTTACATAGGACATTTGTTTAAGTGTAAAAATCTTGCTACCGTGACAAAAATAAGCGCAACTGTGTAGTGCAAATCAACAAATATCTTAAGTTCGACCTGTATTCAGAATATTTCAAAGTTATTTATGACCGATCATTTACCCTGTAAACCCTCATTCGCCCAATAAATTTCTTTGTACGTGCATTCACATAAGTATCCCTCGATTTTCGTTATCGCAACACACGTCAATTCACATCGACATTGGTATTTGAAACAATTATAACGGGACTATACACGCCATATCACCACTTATGTCAATATTACAAAGAATTTGGCCCACAAGCAACGAAATAACAATATACGAATTGTGTTATATGTGACGACGGTTGCATATTTATTTTTAAAACTAACATTTCACATGGCTTTACATACTTCTTAATACAGGCATACTCAACTCAAACGTTTTAAAATATCAAAGGTACATTAATAGATTTATTTACAATGGTTATTATTTATTAATTAAAACCTGATTTTATAAAAAAAAACGTCAGACATCACCGATGGTGCGTGTGTTTACAACACTTTTCTAGCATATTGCATATATTGACTGAACAACTGTTTCTTGTATTAAAACATATACTTAAATGCTTTTAAAAGAGAAACTTTTATAGCAAACTTCAGTAAAAATAATCAGTAAATCAAATATTAAACAGTTCATTAGTTTGCATACGTCCACTCGAGAAAGCACGATGTAAACAAATGTTGCACGCCGAGAATATACTATGTAAACAGATGTTGAACAGTCTACTTACGTCCTTTTGAAAAGGTATTATGTAAAAAGATTTTTAGCAGTTTGCATTCGTTCACTTCTGAAAGCACAGTGTTAATGTGTGTTGAACACCGACAATGAACTATGTAAACATATATTGAACAGTTTGCATAGCCCGCTTGAAAATGAAAACATATGGCCCATACATTCATTCAAAAATGCACTCTTTAAACATATGTTGAACAGTTTGTGTACGTCCACTCGAGAATGCACTATTTAAACATATGTTGAACAGTTTGTAAACGTCAACTTCAGAATACAGTATTTAAACATAAGTTGAACAGTAAGTATACGTCAACTATAGAATGCACTGTTTAGACATATGTTGAACAGTTTGTATACATCTTATCGAGAATACAATGCAAAAAGAGGCCGATTAAAATGGTATATCACGTTTCAAAAACATGTAATGTTCAATCATAACAGACGACAATTATAATGAACAAAAACAAAGACATTTATTTTTCAAGACATGCCTGTATGGTATATATTATTTTATTATGATTTATATTTTATACTTTTCAGGTAGGATTGGCCCTGCTTTTTCTAAGCTCGGTAACAACACTTGAAACCACAACAGGCAGTTCAGCAGCAAACACACAACCAGACACAGACGCGTGTCCGATATCTCTGAAAGAACATACTGGTCCGCCAAAGTAAGCATTTGTGTCTAAAAGGGTGTAGTTATAGAAATACACGTTAAAAGAATCAATGTACATATATGTCTATGAAAACAGTTCTATAAAAAACCTTTATGTGAATAGCTGTATAATTAACCAATTAACTTTTTTTACGATATAAATTTAAATAACTACTTAATATTGGCTACAGTAAAATTACATTTAAATGTATATTAAAATATTACAGCATTAACCCAACAATAGAGAAATATGAAGTGGCTTTGTTGCTGATCCTGGGGTTTGGTGGATTTTCATTATTGATTGCTGGTTTGTACAAGTCACTACGCAAGTACGTTTTCCACGATGAGCACAACCTAGATACAGTTTTCGATGCAGGCGGTCGTGTGAGTCTTAGTCTTACAGCTGTCACTGTGACATCACAACTCCTATGGCCGTCAGACTTTCTACAAACTTCCACGCTTGCCAGTAAGGTAAGCATTTTGGGACCAGTGTGTCCTTCTTCTTATTTATCTCGTAAGTCGTTATTATTTATAATCACTGTTCTGTAAACATATTTTGACTCAGTAATCACACGACTGTGTATACATAGTTAAAACATGTTTTGCCATTGCTTTTTTGTGTACAGTCAGGCCTTGGAGGAAGTTTATGGATGGCAATTGGCATTGTAGTAGACATTCTCCTCTTTCCCGCTCTTTCGATATTCCTGAAAACCAGAGCCCCAGGAGCTAAAACATTTCCACAGGTAAATTTATATTTAGTCAGTACAATACTAAATTGCTCCACTATTGTTTGTAGCAGTTAGAATGAAATCGTAATATTTTCTGTTTCCGATTGTTCCTTATATATACTTTCAACTGCGTTTTATTGTCTGATCTGGGCTGAACTCATATAGAAAGTACATGTATCTGTAAAGTAAAGTATGTAATTTATTAAAAATATGTGTTATGATTAAACTCCCAGGTTGCACTTCTATAGTTGCCCTTCTACATTGTTTTTATTAGAAATCTTGTTTTCATTTTTAATGTGTTTCAATGTTTCACGCACATGTTCGGGATATTTATGAAAGGATCAAATAGTTTTCATTTCTTTTTTCAGATTGCGTATGCAAGATTTGGAAAAGTCGCACACATAATGTTTTGTGGTTTGGCCTTATTTTCAAACCTAATTGTGTGCACCAGCATGTTATTGGCTGGAAGATCTGCTTTGGAAGTCCTCTGCAAGGATTCTAATAACGAGTTCATCTTTTTAGTTCTTGCCGTTCTATTTGGTTCTTATTGTATGATTGGGGGACTCGGGACCACTTTCTACATATCTTACTTTAATACAGCTCTCACATTTATTTCTGTCACTGTATATACATTGTATACAAACGTTTATCCTTCCGCCGAAAATGAATCTGTAACGTCTACCGAAGCCTTGTACGATTCTGTTTCATGTTTAAAAGGTCCAGATGGGAATTTTGACAATTCGTTTTTAACCTTTAGATCAACAACTGGTATTATCTATGGTGTAGTTATCATTTTTATGGCAACTTCTATAAGTTTTTGTGACCAAGCCAACTGGCAGAGTAGAATCGCCGCTAAGCCAACACAAGGTGTGGTGGGATTCTTTCTTGCAGCATATCTTTGGTTTGTCATTCCCACTTCATTGTCTTTCGCGATGACACTGTCCTACTTCTCTATGAGTTTTCAGAATGGAACGAACATTTTGTCTACCACAGAAATTGAAAATGGTAAGTATTTTCACAAACAAATATTAGTAACACACCAAACGTTCATTCCATGCAAAATGCATTTTTTCCAGCTGTTACGTGATAAAAATAAAGACGTAATGACGTTTTGTTCCAATAATTATTCTTTCTAACGGTTCTTTGTTAATTATAGTGATTATCAAGTTTGATTCCCTTATTTGTTGGTATATCTAATAGAAAGAATTGAATATCCTTTGATAATTATTCCAGGTTACATAACTCCGTATGTCATGAATTCATTGTTGGGTCAGACAGGTGGTTATCTATTTTTGACCATGCTAATGATGTCACTAATGTCGACTGGCTCTGGAGAAGTGATGGCAATCTCGTCAATAATAGTGTATGACATTTACAAGACATATGTGAACCCATATAGGTAAAAACAATAATCATTTAGAGCATTGTTTGCATGTCCACTGGACACTCTCTTTAATATCGGTCCGGAACTACTACTAGTATCTAATATTCTTCCCTCAACTCGTATAGCATAAAGCATTGATATTCATGTTTAACAGGAAACTAAAAATGTAGACAACGAACATTTGATTATCGCCTTACATACTGCCTGGAAATTCAATCACAATAGTTTTAAAATATTTACATGATCTTTTTATCGATATTCTTATTATATATCTTATTATTTTGATGAATATCAGAAAGCTATATATAGACATATATCAACGTAACGCCTGCTTAAAGCACGAGAAAATAACAATCAGAAGCTTAAAAGAAAATACAAAATAGTAAAAAACATTCATTACTGACACATTTCCGTTTACAGTTTTTTTTATTCTATGGTATCAATGGCATAATTATGTATACTAAAATGATAAAGAGAGGTCAGGTCAGTTTTTGAGCTGCGTTATATATCTATTGTAAACGATATTTTACAGTTTTGGAATATGTATGTAAAAGTACTATTAATCAGTTTGTCAATTGGCCTCATAGAAATCACATGTGGAGAGCGTGGTCCAGTGCAAAACATTTTTTCCGTATATGCTTAGGGCTGATTCTAACCAGGAAGATTTCAAGCGTGATTTGCTTAAGTTGTAAGAACTTGTTTCACAATCGAAATTAAATGAATAAGTTAATAAATAAGTAATCATATTGGCAAAATTATTAATGAAATATATTCACATGCATATTCTAAAACTGAAAATATCGCGTTACAATAGTTTGATGATGTGGCTCTTAAATTCTCCGATGTTTCTTTATCCTTCAGAATATGTAATTAAAACACATTATGTCTAATTGGCATAACCTTCAACTCCTTGCGTCTCATTAATACGCTGTGAGATTTTATATATCTGTTTCCCATTTAAAAGTTTCAGTCTCTCTATCTGATATAGAGAGAAATATAATTATGTGAGTGTTTGACATTGAAAAAACTTAGTTTATTCTAGGAAAGGGTTGACGCCCAAAAGTTGTGTTTTGTGTGGAAAGGATAACATAATGAATGCCAAAGGAGTAGCAGATATTGAAGAAATATGTAAATGTCCAACTTCAATCTCGTGCAAATCTTGCAAGGATGATCTAGAGATGAGGTCATCTCAGCGTACTGACTTCTCTGTACACTATCAATGTCCTGTGCATGGAGAGTATCGACACTATGAGGATGGCTTAATGCGATATAAGGTACGTATAAAAATTTAAAGCCGTCAAGGGGATTCACATTAGTTAAATGTAAGAAAATGATTGAACTTATTATTCTTATTGTTTATTTATCGTACGAAAATCAGTTCTTCAAACAATTTTAGACTGACAATATGATAATTAACATGTATTTTCTCCATAGAATTTAAACAACTTATTTTTTAAAAGGCGGGGCAATAATAACGTCGATGACACTCAAGCAAGAAGTCGTGGGCTCTGTCCCAGGCTCGACCTGATGATCTGTCTAAATCAACACTCGGTACTGGTTTTACCAATAATACCCATACTACATACTCTATGGCGATGTATATAAACCCTTGGTTTTCTTCGAAATGAGATTAAATAAATATAAACTAATAAGCACAGTTGTATTATGCAAAAGTATATTCTATATGGTTGTGTAACTTTAATTATCGCTATCATTAGTTTTTGTATTAATGCCTGTTTTCCATTTCAGAGCTGGTGTATGGTCTGGGTTATCATCGTAATTGTTCCGTATGGACTTCTCGTGTCTGAGACTGACATGAATGTCAACTGGGTTACATTGAGTACACCAGTGTTGACTACCCCATTCCTCATTCCCCTCTTTCTGACCCTGGCCTGGTCCAAGGCAACATCGCGGGGAATTGTGATAGGTATAAACTCTTCTCTAATGGTAGTGTTTGTAATACCAGAGTTATACTTATTTCAATTGAATGCGGTTCTTAAATTTTAACTTTGAATTCAAAGATTTCTTACACATTTATTCAGCTACAGTTTTAAACGATGTTTTGAAGCACAAGAAGATGCAACATTTTATAAGTTAGAGTGTTTAATTATGCTGGATTTGACAAACCCTGTGTCGTAAATATCGATCACTAAGCAAATTTAAATTGAGATATATCCATTCATTGAAGAGCATATAGAAGATGTATCTAATAGGTTTATTGACACAGTACTTTTGAATGTTATAAATGATATATGAAATCAACATGTATCACGAGTAATTTATCATGTACAATTACTTATCCAATGTAGATAATAACTGGAACGCCTCTAATATAGATTAACGCATGTTCATATGCAGTACTGCCAATCATACATGTAAATCCACTCGGCGTTATCTAATTGGATAATAACGTTTGTATCGCCATGGAGACCGCCATAATTAGTTAATTTCCTCTGACACCAATCGGAACATGGTTCGGTCATTTTCGCTTACGTACGAAATGCCAATCGGAATATCACTCGGCCATTTCCGCCTCACGAAGGCGGAACTTTCCGAGTGATGTTCTGATTGCCTCTTACACTAGATGTAAAGACAAGGTTTCGTAAAAAACTGAAGGTTATAGAGAGAGAGACGGATTGGTTGAAGAGAAATATATATGCTTTGGAGCGATATTAAAATGTAGAAATTTCAATTACCTGATTATTCTAAACATGTGAATGATATATATATTCTCTTCTACTTTTGTTCAGCTCAAAATACATACAAAACAACAAATTATAATACACCATAGCTTAATAGTATTGATAAAATATAACAACGCAATATCACGCTATCTATATATAAACTTTTAGTGATCATAATCCATTTTAAAAGTGATTAATATTATGGTTTTCAAATGTTTAGTATGTTATAGAAATCAAGAAAAAAAGGTAATTTACATGATTTCAATGTTTAGTCATTTTGGTAGGCTAATGCAGTACATGCTAGAACTAAATGTTTTTGAAAATGCTCAAATAATCATTTATACAGTTGTGTTTCCTGTTGAAACTGTTATAAATGTTAAAAGGGAAATAACTCGTGTTTTTTTTATTTAATTTTGCACTTGTAATCTAATAAACAAATAGACAGAATAGCTTGGTATCTCAATATTGAACGGAAAGTGTGATGTAGACAAATATAGATGTAGACCTTTTTGGCATATGAACATAGACCTTCCTCCGTACACAGCACCTCAAGCTTACACCGTTATGCAAGTGACAGCACATACTAGCCATTACAAATAAACTTTATCCTACGATCACTAGTCTGGGGAGGGAAGTGGGTAATGATCAATCTCGAATAAAACAATTGTCAGTTTTAAATAGAAATCATGTTAAATTTGGACTATAAATTTAACGATAGGTAGCTGACGGACAGTCAATGAACCAATGTAAAAGTAGTGCATAAACATGGTGGTCAATAATTTACTACAATGTTAAGCAGATTAGATTCGTTGTCAAGAGAAACATATGACGTTTTGGTTTCATAATAAACAAACACAAACTAGTCTGTGAATATACATATATTTTTTCCATTATATATATAGTATATAGTTTTCCATTATATATATATATATATATATAGTATATAGTTTTCCATTATAACGTAGTTTTATGTATGATATGTACATGTAGACGGGACCGGTTGTCTCAGTAGGTAACCGTCTGACTGTCGATCTAAGGGTCGCGAGTCCGAAACCACGTCCGGTCGCATGTAATGATAAGTCCTGAACTTTGAATCCCACCATTAAATATGGGGTGGGGGGAACAGTCAGTGACTTGCATGGTATGTCTGGTACCCAGGTGTGTCCCAGGAACGATGATCATATGTGCTGGCTGCCGGTAAACAACACAGCAAACATAATGTTTTGTTTTGTGTTGTAAAAATTGTTGAAAGATTCGCAAATCCGAATTCAAACAAACCAATATGCATGTATATATTAATTTTGTTTAGAATATTATTTATGTTGATTATTACATTGGTCTTTGTTTTTAATGTGTAGGTACGATAACGGGTCTAACATCTTCTATTGCTGGTCTGCTTATCATGGCATCGACATACAATGGTGGACTCACCGACTTCTATATCAATACGTCAAAAGACTATAGCCTACTCTGTGCAATGGTCAGCGGTTTTGTTGTTAGCGGATTGATTTGTGTGGTAGTGTCTCTGTGTACACATACAATCAAGAACGAGGCTGACGTTGAGAAGGAATGGGCTAAGACCATGAATATTGACAACCCCATCAATCCATTCAGACTTGTTTATGAACAGGAACTTAGTCAAATTGATGCAGGCAAAGTCATTACCGCCAAGATGATGAATAAAATCTTCCGTAAAACAAAGATTATTGCCTGCGTCGGTGGTGTATTGAGTTTGGTTTTATTTCTGGTCATTATCCCGGCTGTAGTTCTGCAATACGAGGTTCTGACACATGACCAACTTTCAACTTGGTTAAAGGTGTTCCAAATCTGGTTGTTTGTGTGTACCGTTTTAGTTGTCCTGCTGCCGCCAATAGAAGAGGGGATTCAAGTGTGGAGAAAGCATAATGAAAATAAAACAAAATAAACGAAACTGAGAGATAACAGCTTTATCAAGGTTTATAAGACTATATATATTGATCCCGTGTTCGTGTCCGCTTTACAGCTTATAGAAGCTTTACATTGTTTATCTAATAAACGGAATGCAACAAAATCTCTACAAAAAACTGCTTTAAATCTATAACCTTTACATAATTGATACAATTGCTATTTATTTGATGAAACATGTGTGTTCTTTATGAATATACTTTATGAACGTACTATTCAAAGTTAAATGTTGAATGCGTTTAAAAAAATCGAATTTCGTATGATTTAAAAACAATTGGACTTGTTTTTCAATTTGATGACCTCTAGATATGATTGCTGGTTAAACATTTGCAGTTGAGATAGCATTATATGTTATATCATATACATAATATAAAGAATATAATAATATTCACAGTTATGTTCTTAAATATTTCACAAATGTATTGAACTTTGTTTTTGTATATGAATATTCTTTGAATTATTATATTTATTTATCATATATAAAAGTAATAAGCTGTATGGTTTACTGACGAAACTCATGAATAGTATAACATACATGATTGTACATATTAAGTGTATTTGATATTATTATTTCCGCTTTTAGTTACGGATGAACCCTTGAATAGAGCGCGGGACAGGGTTTTTAGCCTCGGAGCCTGGATTGGATAAAATGTGTGATAGACAATGTCGCTCCTTTCCAATCGAGTGCCGAGATTACTTCACAAAATATTCTGGACTTTCTGTTGAGCATACGCATTAACACATAATGCTATACTGAGTGTTTATAATTTAATCCACAAAAGCTTGATCAAACACGGAACACAGTCTAAATAACCGTACATTCTGGTCAACCACTAGCCCGATGACCTAATTAGTTTTATTACAACATTTAACAATATAAGTTATATGTGCGCGTGTAACTGCGTTTTAGCAATATCACATGTACAATGTATTGATGCGTACCTGCCTAAAAACAGCAACCATATTAAATAAAACCGATTGAAGAGCTAGTGAAAATGTTATGTGGAAATTGTTTCCATTTAATCGACATGTGTTTTTAACCAACTTTATATCTTTAAATTCACTACCTGTCATTAATTTATATGTAAAGATCATATGTTTGGTTGTGACGTAATATCCGCAAAAACAGTTCAGCGAGAGATGTTGTTGAAAGCACTGCTAACATTGCTGTTAATGTCCACATCTTTGCTAACGTGTGATCACCTGGACTTAATTTGTTCGATGCTGTCAACAAATCCATAAAAATCATCGACATAAAAACGCATGTGTATATTCTATATATCATTTAAAATTACAATAATTGATTTATTGATTGAATGAATATTTAGCGTCATTTTATGCCATCGAGGGCTAACATACGACCAGTTTCCTGGGATTAACCAGTACTCGAGCACACCCAATCTCCGCAAGTAACTGATAACTTTCCCACTTGAATCAGCGGTGAGAGACGAATGATAATGAGACACAATGTCGTATATTAATCATCACGGAGACTGTTGCCGGGCAGGGATTCGAACTCACGACCCCTTGATTGATAGTCAGACGCGTAACCGACTGAGCTAAACGGGCCAGGCCAAATTACAATAAAACCAACCGTTTTATTGCTGCGGATGAACATTCAGTCAACCGTTTCATATTAATTATATACGTGTAAACAACTAAATAAGCTGAGAAATACATGGGCAAGTTGCAAATTTTCGGATATCGCTTTAAGCAACGCGTTTTTGAAGGAACGAAATATAAGAAAAACAATAATTTTGGACGGGCATATAAAATTTAAAACACACTACCATAATAAATGTGTCCTTTGACAATGATATATATTTCATGTAGCTACCTTTTTAAAACAAAATGTACACTATGCAGAAACAATTGTAATGAGCCTTTTTATAACGACAATAAAAACTGTTGTTTTAAATGGAGTTTAATATCATTTTTGAAAACATATAATCCAAATTTATGACGCAAAAAACTATCTTTCCTCAAGTATTGGCAAACTTTCTTACAACAGTTTTCGAACCCACGATCTCAGCAATCTCGAGACAGCGCCTTGGACAGCATAAAATAAAAGAAAATGAAAATAAAGTTGTATGCGTAAATTTTGGAAACATATTAATATATATATGAAAAATAAAAAATAGTGAATAAATGTCCATTTTGATGTTTGTTATAAACGTCAAGTAACATTACATACAGTAGCATTTTGAAGTGTGGTCCATAGTTCCTTTCTTGTAATAGAACACTATGTAACAATGTGCAAATCATTACGATATACTCACTAAGATAATGCATAAATTACATCGAATCTGTTGTTAAGATTAAATCACATTTTATAAACAGACAACTAGTGTATTATAACCTTGACCTACACTGTGCATATGGACATTTGTACTTGCTGTTTTATATATTTACTGTTCACCATGATGGGTGTGTTCGTAATAAGACTGAACTATTTAAGAACTGCACAACACTTTTAAGTATGTTTAAAATTCTTAAAGGGAATTTATCAGGATTTTTTTAAATAGGCTATGAACTTTTTTGTCCCGTATATCATGCCTATATATACTCAGTGGCTCCGTATTGCCAAAATATATCTTTTTAAATAAGAAAAGAATTATATTGAAAAGGGATTTCCTAACTTTGGCTACGCGCCTAGGATACACTAATATAGATTACCCGCTTAAAATTGTTATATATTTGTGTTTCAGAATGGGGATTTCGTTTCAAGTTTACCACTCCGATTTAAAAAGCGATTTTGTCACAGTTTTATAGATTTGACATTCTTAGCCATTCGGATTTTATTTACTAACACTAATGAGATATAATTAAATCATTTTAGCACTAAGCCCCTTTATGTTAAACATTCTACGTCAAATAAAAGCACGTTGTGTCTAGTTAAAAATATGAAACTGCTTAAATGATGATAGATTACACCACAGACTGATAAACTATTACATAAATGCATAATATATCATCACTATATCGGCACTTCATTTTTTAAGTTCAAAATAATCGGTAAATTGCAATAAGAACATGAGTTAAACTTTCAATCACAAATCTTGTTTGGTATAGACCCAAATTCAATTTCATAATGCGTCCTTTAATTAGTATGTCCACTTCCAGATACATATCCTGATTTCAATGTACCGTATGGAATATTCCATGTTCTTAACTTTTTGTTTTGCGTATATTACTACTAATAATAATATGTATGTACCTCCCTGAATATTGTGTGTACATACTACTAACTAGTAGTTTAAAGCAATACAGTTTAATGTACCTTCCACATTGAGCTATAAAATTACATTCCGTTAATTGACATTTATGAAGAAAAACTGCTATTAAGGTTGGCCACATCATCAATCACCTTAAAGTTCAGTTGGTATATGAAACTAACAACGTATCTTCTCCTTTGTTTGCAAACACATACGTGACCCAAAAACGGTTGGTAAGAACAACAGGGAAAGGAGGAAAACATTGATGTATCATAATACAGTCAAACTTGTCTGAAGCAGCCAGTCAATGGAAGGAGCAAAAGTGGTCTTTTAAGACAGGGTGTTGCTTAATACAGGTGAATATGCACTGAAAGCATAACAATGGGGTATAGCAAATATGGCTGCTGAAGACAAGTGCCTGCTTAATATAGTCGACCGCTTACACAGGTTTTACTGTTTTAGTATGTGCTTTTGATGTATATATGTAGGTGAAACGATCAGCTAGTATATTTGGAATTTATTAAATTCATTGGTTTATGTCTGTTTTTATAATTTTATACAACTAACTCTTTTCGTGGTCTAGTAGTTTAATACGTCTTCTCAATATCACTTTCCTCTCATCGCTAAGGTTATAGGTTGGAGTCTCACTCGGGCTAAAATATTTATGTGAGAACGACTTTAAGTTTCTTGAGGAAAAACGGTGTGTTTACTCAGATTCATTCTAAGGTTATATTTCAACACTTTGAAATATGTTGAAAATGGCGTTAAAACACCACTAAACATAATACAATTTCCGAAGGATTTGGTATATTAATTCCGCCAAAACATGACAAAAACGATATATTAATAGGAGTGTTAAAGTTGAAATGTGTTTATTCTAAAAATAGGCACAACTTCTGATTTTAAGATGTAACAAAGTCTACAATATGTTAATCAGTATGACGTATCAATTCAAAAAGGTATGTTTTGTAATGATAATGTCTTTATAATTGTTGTTATACCGTTCATGCATCATTTTGTTGCCATATTTTGTATGTACATGTATTAAAAAGGAAAGAAACAGAAACACTAAACGGAATTCCACTGAATATCCAGAAAGTGGTTCTAATCTACAAAAGATTCATGAATGACAACCACTCGTGACAAATAATCTGGTTTTATAAGTCTTATAAGATAAAACTAACTATTACAACACGCTATTCCTTTTTGCTATGACATAAATAACACATTTGCTGATATATTATGTGAAGTTTAAACAGCAAAGCGAAGCTCCGGTGATATCTCATGACAATACTTCGATCTAAATGGGAGAGGCAAACTCGACAAACAACAAATATAAAAGAAATATACAGTATATCATTATATTTATGCATCTTTTATAAAAACAAAAGCATGTCAGTGCATGACATATGATTGATTAATTCATAAATATAATTATAATGCACAATGTGTAGGTTACACGCATTTTAGTTTATTTGGTAATGGTATTTCATCATGAAACAAATAGCAACAAGTAAAACAAAAGCTAACAATACAAATATCAGTTGTGCGTGCGTATCTGGTTTACACGTTATTTGTGAATGCCAATATTTGGTTTGGAAAGCGTACGGAACTACGTTCATGGGGTAGTTCCTACACGTGATGAACTTACGTATCAGTTTTAAATACACACATCATTTTATAGGAAGCCATTAAAAAAATGTCATTCTGTATATCATACACAGCATAATAGTGTGATTATTTTAATCAACAAGGGTCCGGTTCTTCAAAGCACTGGTAGTTGAATGGCATGTTAAGACGAGTTTTCGAATCATGTTATTTTGATACTTAATACATTCAAGTTAATAATTTACTGGCAATCGCCACAAAATATAATGCAACTACTATACCACATTGTACTTGTTATGAAAATTTCATGATTTTTCAAGATAGTGTACATACACTGGTTTACGTAACTGGGCTTTAAAGACCCAACTGTCATATAAAAGCTGCAAGATGGCTAATGGGACCACCAGCAGATAGCCTGATGTAGCGTTGTACTTTGATAGCATCCTCTTACAAATACTTGCAACCCTGGCAGTTAGAGTTTGGTTTAAACTAATGGAGCTATGTACAAATCAGCCATGAGCTAAATTAAATGTTATCCAAACAGCATTAAATGTGCGTTTATGTATGGTATGTAAATTATCTCCATTTGATTAAGAGTCATTTTAAGAAATCAATTTTGACTGGCTTGGTTCACGTAAGTGGTCACCACCATTATATATGTAAAGGCCATGTTTTCCTATTTGTGATGTCACATCCGGCCAGAGAATTCAGTGAGCGACGTCACTGTCGGAAGCACTGCTCACACTACTGCTTACGCTGCTTGTACTTTGTCGAGGTCTGGATTATGAGAGTATCTTTGAAACAACTTGTTCGTGATTTTAAACAGGAGGTATGTAAGAATTGTCGCCCGAATAAATGAAACGCTGGGAACATATCGTATTTTAAGAGTCTCGTCCAGCACGGTGCTCTCCATCAGATCAACAACTTCACTAACGTTTGGTTGCGCGCGCTTCATTTGTTCTCCGATGTTATCGACAAACGCATCAAAATATTCCTCGCCGTATGCATCCTTGATTTCTGTTGGAGTCTCACTCCGAAACTTCCGTGTTTGTTGCTCCAGGGAATTCTCGTCGGCGATTGGCGTTCTGTTGAAGATATAATGAGTCCTTTTTTAAAGATACTACGAAGTATTCATGAAGGAGTGGAAGCTTTACACATACAACAGGTTGTAGGTGCAAACTCACCATTGAGTTTTGTTCTTTATTCTATAGTAAAAAATAAATGTTTGAAGGATTGTCATTCACAGAGAAACCCAAACGAAAGAAGTGAAACCTACATTTTACTGTTTGTCAACCTCTGCACTATCAAAATATGATGAGAAAAGTAGGGGTCATGTGTCATATAAGAGATTTTTTTTTCTGCTCCGTGTGTACACTGGTGACCCAAAGTAAAAGTAGACTTCCGAAATCATGTATTCATACCCGAATGTCCAAGCATCAATTTTGTTTATGCTATCAAAATGTTCAAAATACATCAATAATGCCATTCAAATAAAAAAAAAATGAGCATTAAAATAAGGAAAATGCATTTTTAATGAAGAAAAAATGAGGATTATTTATAACCGCCATTATGCTACTAACCCACGGAAGCACTTCCTTTTTGCAATGGTGGTACTATGCCTTGTACAAAGTTAAGATGATAATCAGATAAGGCAACAGGACTGAAATCTTTCACGAACACATTAGTATTATTTTGACGCAACGGATATATGTGATATGAAAATACAACAGAACCAATCGGTGTATTGATCTGGGGAAATATTCAGGCAACCGTTCAACTTTTACCAAGCGCTTCTGTCTATGTGAAGCATTAAGAAGAATGAATTCGAGCGCATTCATAAAAGAAAGTGTAACAGATGAATACACTTCCAACGAAGATATTATTGATGTGAAGTAATTGTTAACATACTAAATATAGACACACTTACACGCAATGATTACCCATTTCAGTACATTCAGGAGTTACCGGTCGTATCGTTCAAGGCTGTAGTTTATCTTACATTACATATTATTGTTGGCGTGTGTATTTAGGTAAAAAGAGAGTCATTCCTGGATGAGTGATTTATCATGGACACAAAAGCGTTTTATACGAAGGTAAATGTTAAACACTTTATACTTTACATTGTATGAATATAGCATAGTTAAATTAAATCATATTAACAATTAAACAATAAATCACAAATTAAACTGAGAAAACTTCCGAAGTGTATACCATATGTCAGTTGTTAGTTTTCACTATGTTTGTCCGACGTCACACTTAAAGTTAACAAGTTATTATGTTTGACAGAAATCAGGTGACATATTTGAGCCGGACTGTCTATCACTTTATGTATTAAAGAACTTAATCAGAATGAATGAATGGTTTAAGACAAGATTGTTTGTAAAAGTGAATCGAAGGAGAAAAGTTCCTAGACTATTTTTTAATGGTGCAATGTTTCAATACAAACTAGATATGCCATCTTCTTATACAATACAGATAAACATAATATACCATACAAAATATCCCATGCATATATTTGTTTAGAGGATAAAAGTGATATGATTCCAAATTTAATATTCCATGCATATATTTATTCAGGTTATATAATTGCCATGGTTACGAACATAATACCCCATGCATATATTTGTTCAGGTTATAAAAGTGATATAATTCCAAACATAATAGGTCATGCAACCAATCATACACTTGTTACGGTTATAAAAGTGATATTGATCTAAATATAATCTTAATTCAAAACGACATTAGCAGTTCTGAAAGGTCATCTTTAGAAAGAATGGCACTAGATACAACAGGCCAACATCAGGAAATCTGTATAATCTACAAGAAATCGGTTTAATCAGTGTCATCACGTTGGCGCAACATTTGATTGAGGTCCCTGGTGTGCCTGAACATCTTCTGTGATTATAGTCATGTGTTTTTAATTTTTGTGGGTTTTTTTGCACTGGAATACACATTTGCCTTTATTTTGATATAGAATTATCAAATTCTGATGAGTAGATTTGAACACAGATAAATGAAATATACATATACACTAAAAGATGTTTATGGTTGAGGTGGTTTAACAGTTAAATAAATGTGTTACTCTTTAGCCCAATAAAATGTTCATTATTCGTTGACTTAATTTTTTTTTTTTTTTTGAATACCGATTACCTACCAGTATGTTGTATATGTTTGATAATATGGTCAATGCTAGATATGCTTTGATTTGGCATACCAATTATCCATAGGTTGTATATTTTTGATAAGATGGTCAATGCTAGATATGCTCTTTTATTGGCATACCAATTATCTATAGGTTGTATATGCTTAATAATATGGTCAATGTTAGATATGCTTTGTTTTGGCATACCAATTACATATAGGTTGTATATGTTTGATAATATGGTTAATTCTATATATGTTTTTTTTGGCATACCAACTACTTATAGGTTGTGTATGTTTGAAAATATGGTCAATGTTAGATATGCTTTGTTTTGGCATACCAATTACCTACAGGTTATATATGTTTGATAATATGGTTAATTCTTGATATGCGTTTTTTTTGGCATATCAATTACTTATAGGTTGTGTATGTTTGATAAGATGGTCAATGACAGATATGCTTTGTTTTGGCATACCAATTATCTATAGGTTGTATATGTTTAATACTATGGTCAACGCTATATATGCTTTGAATTCACATACCGATCACCTATAGGTTGTATATGTTTGATATGATGGTCAATGCTAGATATGCTTTGATTTTGACATACCAATTATATAGAGGTTGTTATTGTTTGATAATATAGTCAATGATAGATATGCTTTGTTTGGCAAACCAATTATATAGAGGCTGTTTATGTTTGATAATATGGTCAATGCTAGATATGCTTTGTTTTGGCATACCAATTATCTATAGGTTGTATATGTTTGATAATATTGTAAATGCTAGATATGCTTTGCTTTGGCATACCAATTATATAGTGGTTGTTAATGTTTGATAATATAGTAAATGATAGATACGCTTTGTTTTGGCATACCAATTACCTAGAGGTTGTATATGTTTGATAATTTGGTCAATGCTAGATATGCTTTGTTTTGGCATACCAATTATCTATAGGTTGTTTATGTTTGATATTATGGTCATTGCTATTTATGCTTTGTTTTTGGCATACCAATTATAAAGAGGCTGTTTATGTTTGATAATATGGTCAGTGCTATATATCCATTATTTTGGCATACCAATTACCTAGAGGTTGTATATGTTTGATAATAAGGTCAATGCTAAATATGCTTTGTTTTGGCATACCAATTATCTATAGGTTGTATATGTTTGATAATATGGTCAATGCTAGATATGCTTTGAATTGGCATACCAATAACCTATAGGATGTATATGTTGATATGATGGTCAATGCTAGATATGCTTTGTTTTGGCATACAAATTATATAGAGGCTGTTTATATTTGATATTATGGTCAATGCTATATATGCTTTGTTTTGGCATACCAATTAACTATATGTTGTATATGTTTGATAAGATGGTCAATGTCTTTGACATGTCTTTAATAATAAATATATTAATGGATTAAACTGTCCTATGTATGATTCCTTATTCCTCTTTTTGTTTTGTTTTAATGTGTCTATTTTTATATGAATATATTTTGTTGTTGTTTTCCGTGAGTGGGACGAGAGGGTAGCGGTTGAGGGCGTTTAGTGTGTGTTTAGAGGAGATGTGGGTAATGAGAGAGTGTCTTTATAGCATATTTAGACTATAACACAACACAGTGTATTTCTGGAAATACTTTTTTTTTCATTATAATTTTAATGATACAAACGGATAATTATAAAACTATTATATAGTTACCTTTAAAATTTCATCTCAAAATATTCGTATAAGCAATTCTTGATCAATCATTTCACCTAAATATCACTTTCTATAGGATGACACGTGACCCGTTATTGATTAATAAAAGCAACGGACATTTAAGGTATATATGAATTTAAATTTATTATTTGGATAAAAATGCTGCCATTGCTTCTCTTTTTTTCTTTAAAATTAAATCCTTAATGAATCAATTTGATCACCAACGAGCGATCCTCCAAGATCAAGTGGTGATTTTTTCTAATGAAATATACATCTGATCGCTGAAGTCGCGGGATCGAGCCCAGCCCGTCCACAAACTTAATGTGAGAAAGTATATCAGTTGTGAAAAGTCGATGGTTATGCTTAGATTTTTTGGCGCCAATAAAACTTGATATGCAATTTATAACCTGTCACGTCTTAAAGCAACATATCCACGTTTAAACTTTTTAAAAAAAAATTTCAATTGAGTTGTGAGCACATTTCCCATACATAAATATATGGTCAGTGAGCTGTATATGTGTTAACAAACACTATCCAAACGCTTTAGAATTATAAAAAAACGATGTTCAAATTATAAAGCGTTACAAACGCTTTATAAATTATTTTTAAATTGCCGAGGATTCCAACTTTGCTTCAAATTGAATTATGCGAGTCGTATTAAAAAACTTCACGTTTTAGTGCGTAGTGTACTTTACCTGCCTTGAAAGTCATTTTGACAATTTTTTTTGACTCTGGTGAGTTACACGCTTGTTTTATAAAGTGTTAGTCACGCATTATAATTTGGGCATCATTTTGTTCGGGATTGTGTTTATATGCTCATATACAGCTAATTGATCATATGTTTGTACGGGAAATGTGCTCATAACTCAATTATTTTTTTTTTTAAAGTTCAACCGTGGATGTGTTGCTTTAAAGACTCAAATCTACGAAAAGCAGACAGGTGTTCATGAACTTAGCTCGTTCCAGTTTGTTTGTCTGCATTTTTATTCGTTTTTATCAAGATCCTTGAATATCTTTACATTCACGGATATATATACAGACTTAAAGTTACAAATATGTGCATTATTCGCAGACACGTAAAAACCAAGTGAAAGTTACTTAATAACATTATAAATGTCACTGTTTTCCGCACTCAAACAATAGAAGTTTTTTTTTCTTTAAGTTTTGACATTCTGCAATCTACCACCCATTTTTTGTCTTATTGTATAATCTCGTTTCTTATTGCATAATGTTTAATTAATGCGCGGATGCGCAGTTGCTTTAGGAACAGGTAAATTAAGTCACTGATTTTGACGAAGAAATCTTATCGTCTGCTCGTTACAGTCAAACCTGTCTTAAGCTGTCAGTCATGGGAAGGAGCAAAAATGACCTCTTAAGACAGGTTGTTGCTTAAACAAAATAATAGTTAATTTGCTCTGAAAGCATCGAAATAGGAATTAGCAAATGTGGCTGCTTAAGTCAAGTGGCTGATTACACATGTTTGGCTGTGTTTTTGTTCGATACATATTGGAAAATTCCGGAGTTTATGAGCGTGATTCGTCTCGACATTCGTAGCTTATCGACGGTTTCCGTATCATTCTTAGTCGCGATGCTCTGTTAATGTTACGTCAACCACGCAATAGTAGTAGTAGTAGTGGAACGTTAACTGTCTTCATAGTAGCTCTGGTATATGGCTTCGTCGAGAAACAGCTCACTGTAACATAGTCCTGACGGCGTGCCTCTTCACTCAGTGATGACAATGAGTCTTAATGATGTATGTCAATCATCCCAGAGACTGTGATCGGGTGAGCTGTGATTCAAACTCACGATCCCTGGGCTAATAGTCAGACGAGCCTCCGACTGAGCTTACCGGGCCCGGCCCCAGCAGTAATAGAAGAAGTGGAAGTGGCACCAGTGGTAGTAATCATTATTATTGTGATTTTTGTGTCTTTAAATAGAGGGTATTGCACCTTATGAGATTAGCTTAGCCGGCAGCGCGTCTGACTATCAATCCAGGCGGCGTGAGTTCGAATCCTCACTTGGTCACAGTCTCCGTAACGATTGATATACGACATTGCCTTCCATTATCATTTGTCTTTCAATGCTGACTCAAAGGGAAAAAATATCAGTAGCAGACATGGGGTTAACTTATTAACCTGCCAGGATTCCTAGAGTGGTTAGGTTAATTGATCGTCTGTTAGCTCTCGAAGATTTAAACAGGAACTCCTAATAACAATGTGTGTTTACTGAGCTCCGAACTAGTATTTTTCATGTGGGTAGGTAACTAAATTTGTTTTGCCAGTTGTTGGGGGTGTTTTGTGCGTCATTTTTAACAAAAATATGTTTAGGAAGTCAATAACAAGTTCGGATAGCTGTAGTTTGAGTGAGTAGGTATGAGTACGGCAAATAAACATTTTCAGACTTGTGGTGGGGGCATTTTTTAGTCGAGTTAAGCTGATTTACGAACTATCTTGTGGTTATATATGATTAAGATTAAATGAAAATGGGGCGTGGGGTGGTTACTATCGCGTCTACAAGAAAATAAATGGAAGCAGACGAATGACTAATTCCCATAATAGTTTCAAAAATACGTTTAGACTTCTTCAATGTTGGATTACCTGTAGTCCAAGTGGGCCGCCTTACCAGTACTTTGTATAATGTTAGAAAGAGATCCTTGTCAATATATGTGAATTTCTTTTAATACAATACTATTTGATTTGTTAACAACACAGTTTACATTCTGTTTAAAATGTAATGTGTTAGAAAGCAATATACCTAGATCCGTTTCATTATCCTCATCTATTTTGTCAGAGTAATTGTCCACATTGCCAAACATACGATATGTGAAATCAAAATTGTCTTTATCTACATGAAGTCTCTTACATACAATTTTCTTAGTATTAAATTGCTCCATTCACCATACACATCATGTGACATGTATACTTTTATTTACACTTTTTAGTACATTAATTCCAATATTCATTTTTGGCTATAATTACTGTCTAATCCATCAAAAGCTATATCTTTATTTATCTAAGGTGAGATGTTAAAAAGTGTACTGCTTATGACTCTACGAAATATAACCTCACATGAAAACCCATTATAGTTTTTATTTATTTGTTCACCAGTCAATATTCGACAAAATATTAGAGTTTCAAGCAGTTTTAATGCAAAAAAGAAGTCAAACACCGACAACTGATATATGAATTTTGTAATCATATTAAAGTAATGCAGAGTAACAGACAGTCCTAAAACTAGCACTTTGGTTTCCGTCGTGAAGGGACACAGGTAGGATCGGCAGTAAATAATAAACCATAAATCAATTTAATTTTCTTGTGTCTTTAATTGTATTTAAGCTGTAATATTTACAAAGATTATTTAAGCTATCATTTCTAGTTTTTAAAGCAAGTAAAATATGAATAAGGTAAAACCTAAATGGCGAGAAATAGGTAGATTTTTACATATACAAAATCATAATGTGAGATAATTATTAATTGATTCGTACTACGTGCTGAAAGTACGCCACACCAACAAAACCACAATATGCTTTGTATCGAGCAAAATAAACAATTATATCTTATATGTTAATGCAGTAATGGGCTCAGTATATTATACTCTTTGAGACAACTGACACTTACAACATGTTGTTACATTGTGCTATAGCAATATATAAACATTTACAACATCGTTGTTACAATGTGTTATAGCAATATGTAAACATTTAAACATCGTTGTTACAATGTAAACATTTACAACATCGTTGTTACATTATATTATAGTAATGTGTAAACATTTACAACATCGTTGTTACAATGTGCTATAGCAATATGTAAACATTTAAAATATCGTTGTTACAATGTGCTATAGCAATATGTAAACATTCACAACATCGTTGTTACAATATACTATAGTAATGTGTGAACATTTACACCATCGTTGTTAAAATGTGCTATAGCAATATGTAAACATTTACAATATCGTTGTTACTATATACTATAGTAATGTGTAAACATTTACGAAATCGTTGTTACAATGTGCTATAGCAATTTGTAAACATTTACAACATCGTTGTTACAGTGTGCTATAACAATATGGAAACATTTACAATATCGTTGTAACAATATACTATAGTAATGTTTAAACATTTACAACATCGTTGTTACCATGTGCTATAGCAATGTGTAAACATTTACAACATCGTTGTTACAATATACTATAGTAATATGTGAACATTTACACCATCGTTGTTACAATGTGCTATAGCAATATGTAAACATTTACAATATCGCTGTTACTATATACTATAGTAAGTTGTAAACATTTACGAAATCGTTGTTACCATATGCTATAGCAATATGTTAACATTTACAACATCGTTGTTACAATATACTAAAGCAAATTACAACATCGTTGTTACAATGTGCTATAACAATATGGAAACATTTACAACATCGTTGTAACAATATACTATAGTAATGTGTAAACATTTACAACATCGTTGTTACAATGTGCTTTAGTAATATACAACATCGTTGTTAGGATATATCATAACAATATGTAAACATTTACAACGTCGTTGTTACAATATATATAGCAATTTACAACATCGTTGTTACGCTATACTATAGTACTTTGAAAACATTTACAACATCGTTGTTACAATATACTATAGCAATATATAAACATTTACGACACCATTGTTACCAAATACTATAGCAATATGTACATTTAAACATCGTTGTTACAACATACTATGGCAATATGTAAATATTTACAACATCGTTGTTACAATGTGCTATAACAATATGGAAACATTTACAACATCGTTGTAACAATATACTATAGTAACGTGTAAACATTTACAACATCGTTGTTACAATATACTTCAGCAATTTACAACATCGTTGTTAGGATATATCATAACAATATGTAAACATTTACAACGTCGTTGTTACAATATATATATAGCAATTTACAACATCGTTGTTACGCTATACTATAGTACTTTGAAAACATTTACAACATCGTTGTTACAATATACTATAGCAATATATAAACATTTACGACACCATTGTTACCAAATACTATAGCAATATGTACATTTAAACATCGTTGTTACAACATACTATGGCAATATGTAAATATTTACAACATCGCTGTTACAATATACTATAGCAATATGCAAAGATTTACAATATCGTTGTTACAATATACTATTACAATATGTTAACATTTACAACATCGTTTTTACATAAACTATAAGTAGTAGTATATACCCTGTTTTTCCACTTGTTGAGGTTGAGGTTTGGATTGTCACAATTCTATGCCTATGTCCTATATTCGGAACCTCGTTCAGGGTATAGGTCATAGTGTACGTTTCATTTAAAAGCGCAGGAATATGCCGAGTCAGTAAATATAGCTATTAATCATTACTATATGTAAACCCACCATCTTGTTTGGAGGAGAATTTTTTTTTGAGAGTATAGATGCGTGACTCATTGATCCATTTGATAACAGGTCATAGTTATATTATACGGTTACTGCAGACGATTTACGTAGGTTCGATGTACTATCTGAGACGTTTGTATACAACAGCAGACGATGTTCAGGAGATTTACTAATTGAATTTTATCCCAACTGTTAAAGTGTTTCACTTAATTGTCCGGGTTTATTTATCACAATAAGTTATTATATAGGTATGCTTTTCGTTACGGTTTAAATCTGCCAATCAAATAAGATCATTAAACTCTAATTTAATCTTAATCACCTTGTTCTTTCTTTCTGTTATTATTTGTAATTGATAATGACAGAAATGTAGACATATGCTATTAAAATAAATATGCTACGTGTGATTTGCAGTGAAATTTCTTATAGATAGTGGTGATGTTAGTACGTATTGCATGTGCTTATAAGGTAATAATCAAATCGTTATAAGGTGGCAAAATTAAAATATAGTTAGTCATACATTTAAGAAATATAAAATAAATGTAATACGTAGTCTATTCAACTTAAGGTACAACTAATTAATTCGTTGTTCGACACAGGATTAGAACACCGATTACCGACGTCAATAGTGACGCGTCCAATTTGGTAAAAAAAACGGGTATTAATTTTCACAAACACTTCAATTGAATATAGTTTGTTAAATAAGTTTAAATACATATAGATACACACTATCACAAATTTACCCCACCTACTTCATTAAAGGAATATATCGTAATGCTGATGAATGTTCACTGAAAGTTATGCATTTATATCGTGCAAATATAAAATTTAAAGACCCTAGTGAATATGCAGACTTTTAAATGAGGCATTTCATAAAAATGTAATACCCTTAAATAAATATCTGTGATCATTAATGAAAGAACGACTTTCAGGCCTTTTGGGGAACCTTAACAAATATATGCATTGCTTGCTGGTATTACTAAATATTTACCTGACAAGGATCAGATTCAAAATACACTATTGTTCAATATTGGTTTAATCCAGAGTATGTTGACACAACTATTATCGATACTGCTTATGTTTACTGTTTGATACTCAGTATATGATCAATGTCTTACTCTTCGTTTTGATTAGATACCAATAATTCACCGCTGTCATGAGTGAGGCCTTCCCAGTGGGGACTCTTTTCCCTGGATCTCTTAAAGCAATGGCCATTGTTCCCCATATTTCTCCAAAAATATTTGCCATTGTTCCCCAAAAGTATTTCCCCCAGATCTTTAAAATTAAAGTTTTGATCCCTGGATCCCTGAAAGTAATGGCCAATGTTTCCCAGATCTCTACATATAATTGGCCGTGTTCCCTGGGAGGGCTTCAAGAGTCTATCAATGTGCCTTGCATTTTAATAAGGCAAGATCCATTATGGATGGGCAATGTCATTTTTTAAATTATACTCTTATAAGATATTTTACACGCCAGTTAAACAATTACTGAGATTTAAAAATTATTATAACTTAATTTATGCATTTTAAAAAATTCAATATGTTATAATTTACCATCACAATATGACAACAATTAATGAAAACTTCAAATGTTTAGAATGGCATTATATTGTTCTAAATTTTTCACTGTAAAACATGTGTTATGTTAAGTTTACTTTAACTTGTATTTCGATATATAATATCAATGTATATGTAATTATTTATTACAATTGTATCTGTGTTATTATAAGTTCTACAAATATGGAGGAAATAAAGATTTTATTTTAATGTACTTTTTAATTATGGAGTTTCATATACATGTAGTAATAATGATTACTTATTGATTATACATTTATAGATGTTGCGATTGACTTAATGCAGGAACATAAGTAAACACGTTTTCAGAATTGCCGCGTGTCCCTTTAAAATATATCACCATTAACGTCTCACTACACAGTTGCGTCCCTTTTTTCCACGGTTACATGATTCTTACGCTTAAAAAAGTCCTATGTAATTTTGATTTAAAAATTTTCAAACTGGTTCATTATGGTATTAATTCTTGCAGGATATGAGTAGTGCATGGCATATACTGCAATAAGACATCACAAGTGTTCAAAAGTGACTTTTATATGATTTTAAAAAAACGCATATATTTAAGAGCATTTGAGAAATTCTGTTTTAAAACAATCTTACGGTTTCATTCCACCCCCCCCCCCCCCCCCCCCCCCACCTTTTTAAAAAAATACCAGCTGGCCAACCTACCAGTTATTGTGCATTTTTATGTTAGGATACATAACTGCTATGAAAAAAGTGCCTTTTACCGTGGAAGTCCTAGATCTTATTTTATATAGAACAAAGAACTAAATTCAACTGTGTGTTGAACTTTAACACCATTACCGATATGCATGCTATGCCATACATCACCTCAAAATTTGTACATGTCACAGAAAGGTCTTCAATTTTATTCGTGATATAGATAAGCCGAACCATATGTATGAATTGTGCCCATGTGTATAGCGTAGAATTATAATGAGGTGTGTACTATAATTCAAGACGATCCATTACTGGCTCTTTATTCTTGTTACCATGATTCCCGGAAATGTATTCTATTTTTGTTAACGGCATGAACATAACATGATATATCTAGTGCTACAACTGTTCTATATAAGATCATTGAGAACAATGTGTCACTGATTGAAAATATTAGTATAAGAGTTTAGAATCGGGTTTATTTTAGAAAAGGCATGTTACTTGAGCAATGCAAAGTCGTAACTCCAACTACTTACATTTTTTCTTACTGACACACTTAAGTTCCCATCCACGATCCCTGGACAGTCGATGATTTCCTTAGTTCATCTTTGTTTAATCATTGTTACTGTTTGTTTATTGCTACGATAGGCTGAACTGATCACATTTGTATAAGCCGTATTTTGACTGACTATTTAATAGCCCCTACAAAAATTTACGTAGAAAATATTTAAAACCTTATTTCTGTAGATAGCGTAATCAAGACAGATTTGACATATTAATGCCGAAGAAAGACAAATATATATTAAATTTATCAACTACATTTATTTTTAAAATAAACTTTGACAAGAACTAGACTAATTTTATCATATTTAATATTTTAACACATATTTACACATTGTTATCATTAATATGCTTTTCTGTATTGAATAAATTCAAATATCTTTTTATATGTATCTCCTAGAATTATCTGTGTGGGCTAGAAGCATTGTAACATTGCTTTATGCTGAATAAAAATTGAGGATATAATGTCTCACATAGTCGAATTTTTTTCTTTTATGAAATAAGGTCTAGGTTCACATAGCAAGAATGTACACAGCTCTAATGAACCATTTTGAAAAAAAAATTAAACCAAATTACATACGACATTTGTTTAAGTGTAACATTCTTGCTACCGTGACAAAAATGAGCGCAACTGTGTAGTGCAATTTAACAAATATCTTAAGTTCGACCTGTATTCAGAATATTGCAAAGTTTTTTATGACCGATCATTTACCCTGTGAACCCTCATTCGCCCAATAAATTTTTGTGTACGTGCATTCACATAAGTATTCATCGAATTTCGTTATCGCAACACACGTCAATTCACAACGACATTGGTATTTGATACAATTGTAACACGGGACTTTACACGCTATATTATCACTTATGTCAATATTACAATGAATTTGGCCCACAAGCAACGAAAGAACAATATACGAATTGTGCTATGTGTGACGACGGTTGCATATTTATTTTTAAAACTGACATTTCACATGGCTTTAAATGTAACACTAAGCTTAATACAGGCATACTCAAATCAAACGTTTTAAAATATCAAAGATACATTAAAAGGTTTATTTACAATGGTTATTAAATATTAATTAAAACTTAATTTTATAGAAGACGTAAGACAATACCGATGATGCGTGTGTTTGCAAAACTTTTCTAGCATATTGCTTATATTGACTAAACAACTGTTTCTTGTATTAAAACATATACTAGAATGCTTTTAAAAGAGAAACATTTATAACAAACTAAAGAAAAAATTATCAGTAAATCAAATATCAAACAGTACTTTAGTTTGCATACGTCCATTCGAGAAAGCACGATGTAAACAGATGTTGCACGCCGAGAATATACTATGTAAACAAATGTTGAACAGTATACTTACGTCCTCTCGAGAAGGTATTATGTAAACAGATTTTTAACAGTTTGCATTCGTTCACTTCTGAAAGCACAGTGTTAATATGTGTTGAACACCGAGAACGCACTATGTTAATATATATTGAACAGTTTGCATAGCCCGCTTGAGAATGCACTATGTAAACATATGACCCACAGTTTGCATACATTCACTCAAAATGCACTCTTTAAACATATGTTGAAAAGTTTGTGTACGTCCACTCAAAAATGCACTCTTTAAACATATGTTGAACAGTTTGTAAACATCAACTTCAGAATGCACTATTTAAACATATGTTGAACAGTAAGTATACGTCAACTCCAGAATGCACTGTTTAAACATATGTTGAACAGTTTGTATACATCTTATCGAGAATACAGTGCAAACAGAGGTCGTTTGATATGGTATATCACCTTTCAAAAACATGTAATGTTCAATCCAAACAGACGACAGTTCCAATGAACAAAAACAAAGTCATTTATTTTTTAAGACATGCCTGTTTATTATATATTATTTTATTATGATTTATATGTTATACTTTTCAGGTAGGATTGGCCCTGCTTTTTCTAAACTCGGTGACAACACTTGAAACCACAACAGGTAGTTCTGCAGCAAACACAAAACCAGACACAGACGCGTGTCCGATATCTCTGAAAGAACATACTGGTCCGCCAAAGTAAGCATTTGTGTCTAAAAGGGTGTAGTTATAGAAATACATGTTATAACAATTAATGTACATGAATGTATATGAAAAGGACTCTATTAAAAAACCTTTATTGTGAATAGCTGTATAATTAACAAATTAACTTTTTTTAAGATATAAATTTGTATAACTACTTAATATTTGGCTACAGTAAAATTACATTTAAATGTATATGAAAATATTACAGCATTAACCCAACAATAGAGAAATATGAAGTGGCTCTGTTGCTGATGCTGGGGTTTGGTGGATTTTCATTGTTGATTGCTGGTTTGTACAAGTCACTACGCAAGTATGTTTTCCACGATGAGCACAACCTAGATACAGTTTTCGATGCAGGCGGTCGTGTGAGTCTAAGTCTTACAGCTGTCACTGTGACGTCACAACTCCTATGGCCGTCAGACTTTCTACAAACGTCCACGCTTGCCAGTAAGGTAAGCATTTTGTGACCTGTGTGTCCTTCTTCCTATTTATCTCGTAAGTCGTTACTATTTGTAATCACTGTTCTGTAAACATATTTTGACTCAGTAATCACACGATTAATAGTATTAATAGTTAAAGCATGTTTTGCCATTGCTTTTTTGTGTACAGTCAGGCCTTGGAGGAAGTTTATGGATGGCAATTGGCATTGTAGTCGACATTCTCCTCTTTCCCGCTCTTTCTATTTTCCTGAAAACCAGAGCCCCAGGAGCTAAAACATTTCCACAGGTAAATTTATATTTAATTAGTACAATACTTAATTGCTTTACTATTGTTTGTATCAGTTAGAATTAAATCGTAATATTTTCTGTAGTCCGATTGTTCCTTATATATAATTTCAACTGCGTTGTATTGTCTGATCTGGGCTGAACTTATATAGAAAGTATCTGTAAAGTAAAGTATGTAATTTATTAAGAATATGTGTTATGATTAAACTCCCATGTTGCACTGCTATAGTTGACCATTCTACATTGTTTTTATTAGAAAGCTTGTTTTCATTTTTAATGTGTTTCAATGTTTCAACGACGTATTCGGGATCAAATCATATATTTATGAATGCATCAAATTGTTTTCTTTTCTTTTTTCAGATAGCGTATGCCAGATTTGGAAAAGTCGCACACATAATGTTTTGTGGTTTGGCGTTACTCACAAACCTAATTGTGTGCACCAGCATGTTATTGGCTGGAAAATCTGCTTTAAAAGTCCTCTGCAAGGATTCTAATAACGAGTTCATATTTTTAGTCCTTGCCGTTCTATTTGGTTCTTATTGTATGATTGGAGGACTCGGGACCACTTTCTACATATCTTACTTTAATACAGCACTCACATTTATTTCTGTCACTGTATATACATTGTATACAAGCTTTTATCCTTCCGCCGAAAATGAATTTGTATCGTCTACCGAAGTCTTGTACGATTCTGTTTCATGTTTAAAAGGTCCAGATGGAAATTTTGACAATTCGTTTTTAACCTTTAGATCAACATCTGGTATTATTTATGGGGTAGTGATGCTCTTTATGGCAACTTCTATAAGTTTTTGTGACCAAGCCAACTGGCAGAGCAGAATCGCCGCTAAACCAACACAAGGTGTGGTTGGATTCTTTCTTGCAGCATATCTTTGGTTTGTCATTCCCACTTCATTGTCTTTCACGACGACACTGTCCTACTTCTCTATGAGTTTTCAGAATGGAACGAACATTTTGTCTGCCACAGAAATTGAAAATGGTAAGTATTTTCACAAACAAATATTAGTAACAAAACCAAACGTTTATTCCATGCAAAATGCACTTTATCCAGCTATTACATGATAAAAATAAAGAGGTAATGACGTTTTGTTTTAAAATTATTTTTTTCCAACGGTTCTTTGTTTATCATAGTAATTATCAAATTTGATTCCCTTCGTCTGTTTATATATGTAATAGAAAGAATTGAGTATCCTTTGATAATTATTCCAGGTTACATAACTCCCTATGTCATGAATTCACTGTTGGGTCAGACAGGTGGTTATCTTTTTTTGACCATGCTTATGATGTCACTAATGTCGACTGGCTCTGGAGAGGTGATGGCAATCTCATCGATAATAGTGTATGACATTTACAAAACATACGTGAACCCATATAGGTAAAAACAATAACCATTTGGAGCATTGTCTGCATGTCCACTGCACACTCTCTTTAATATTGGTCAGGAACTACTACTAGTATCTAATACTCTTCTTATAAAGAACTGCTATTCATGTTTAACAGGAAAATAAAAATGTAGACAATGAACATTTGATTATCGCCTGATATACTGTTTTTAAATTCAATCACAATCGGTTAAAATATTTCCAGGGTCTTTTTATCGATATTCTTATTATATTTCTTAATATTTTTATGAATATTAGAAAGTTATATATATCTATTTAACGCCTGCTTAAAGCATGAGAAAAATAACAATAATACGCTAAAAAGCTAAAAAGCTAAAAAGAAAATACAAAATAGTTAAAAACATTCAATACTGACACATTTCCGTTTACAGTTTTTTATTTTATGGAATCAATGTCATAATTGTGTATACTAAAATGATAAAGAGAGGTCAGGTCAGTTTTTGAGCTGCGTTAAATATCAATTGTAAATTTTACAGTTTTGGAATATGTATGTGAAAGTACTATTAATCAGTTTGTCAATTGGCCTAATAGTAATCACATGTGGAGCGCGTGGTCCACTGGTAGAGCACCGAACCCATGATTGGAGGGTCGTGAGTTATATCCTCCGCCACAGCTATTGTGTGGTGTCCTTGAGCAAGATATTTTTCCGTATATGCTTAGTACTGGTTCTAACCAGGAAGACTTCGAGCGTGATTTGCCTAAGTTGTAAGAACTTGTTTCACAATCGAAGTAAAATAAATAAGTTAATAAATAAGTAATCATATTGGCAAAATTATTAATGAAATATCTTCACATGCATTCTAAAACTGAAAATATCGCGTTACAATAGTTCGATAATGTGGCTCTTAAATTCACCGACGTTTCTTTATCCTTCAGAATATGTAATTAAAACACATTATGTCTAATTGGCATGACCATCAACTCCCTACGTCTCAATTATACGCTGTGATATTTTACATATCTAATAATTATTTGAGTGTTTAACGTTTAAAAACTTTGTATATTCTAGGAAAGGTTTGACACCCAAAAGTTGTGTATTGTGTGGAAAGGATAAAGTAATGAAAGCCGAAGGAGTTGCAGATATTGAAGAAATGTGTAAATGTCCAACTTCAATCTCGTGCAAATCTTGTAAGGATGATCTAAAGATGAGGTCATCTCAGCGTACTGACTTCTCTATACACTACCAATGTCCTGTGCATGGAGAGTATCGACACTATGAGGATGGCTTAATGCGATATAAGGTACGTATAAAAATTAAAAGCCGTCAATGGGATTCACATTAGTTAAATGTAAGTAAATGATTGAATTTATTATTCTTATTGTTTATTTATCGTTGGTAAATCAGTTCTTCAAATAATTTTAGACTTACTATATGATTATAAACATGTATTTTCTCCAAAGAATTTAAACAGCTTATCTTTAAAAAAGCGGGGCAATAATAACGTGGATGACACTCAAGCAAGAGGTCGTGGGCTCTGTCCGAGGCTCGACTTGATGATCTGTCTAAATCATTACTCGGTACTGGTTTTACCAATCATACCCATAATACATACCCTATGGCGATGTATATAAACCCTTGGTTTTTCTTCGAAATGAGATGAAATAAATATAAACTAATAAGCACAGTTATTTTATGCAAAAGTATATTCTATATGGTTGTATAACTTTAATAATCGCTATCATTAGTTTTTGTATTAACGTCAGATATTCCATTTTCCATTTCAGAGCTGGTGTATGGTCTGGGTTATCATCGTGATAGTTCCCTATGGACTTCTCGTGTCCGAGACTGACATGAATGTCAACTGGGCTACATTGAGTACGCAAGTGTTGACTACCCCATTCCTCTTTCCCCTCTTTCTGACCCTGGCCTGGTCCAAGGCAACATCGCAGGGAATTGTGATAGGTATAAACTCTTCTCTAATGAAAGTGTTTATAATATCAGAGTTATACTTATTTCAAATGAATGCGGTTCTTAAATCTTAACTTTAAATTCAAAATATTTCTTACACTTTTATTAAGCTACAGTTTTAAACGAAGTTTTGAAGCACAAGAAGATGCAACATTTTATAAGTTAGAGTGTTTAATTATGCTGGATTTGACGAACCCTGTGTCGTAAATATCGATCACTAAACAAATCTAAATTGAGATATATCCATTCATTGAAGAGCATATAGAAGATATATCTAATAGGTTTATTGACACAGTAGTTTCGAAAGTTATAAATGATATATGAAATCAACGTAGCACATGTATCACGTGTAATTTATCATGTACAATTACTTATCCAACGTGGATAATAACTGGAACGCCTCTAATATAGATTAACGCATATTAATATGCCAATTTTACATGTAAATCCACTTGGCGTTATCTAATTGGATAATAAAGTTTGTATCGCCATGATTAGTTAATTACCTCAGACACCAATCGGGACATGGTTCGGTCATTTTCGCTTACGTACGAAATGCCAATCGGAATATCACTCGGCCATTTCCGCCTCACGAAGGCGGAACTTTCCGAGTGATGTTCTGATTACCTCTTACACTAGATATAAAGACAAGATTTCATAAAAAACGGGAAGTTATAGAGAAAAAGACGGATTGGTTGAAGAGAAATATATATGCTTTGGAGCGATATTAAAATGTAGAAACTTCAAGTACCTGATTATTCTAAACCTGTGAATGATATATATTCTCTTCTACTTATGTTCAGCTCAAAATACATACAAAGCAACAAATTATAATACACCATAGCTTAAAAGTATTGATAAAATTTAACAACGCAATACCACGCTATCTATATATAAACTTACAGTGATCATAATCCATTTTAAAAGTGATTAATATTATGGTTTTTCAAATGTTTAGTATGTTATAGAAATCAAGAAAAAAAGGTAATTTACATGAGTTCATTGTTTAGTCATATTGGTAAGCTAATGCACTACATGCTAAAACTAAATGCTTTTGAAAATGCTCGAATATTCATCTATACAGTTGTGTTAAAACTGTTATAAATGTTAAAAGGGAAATAACTCGTGTTTTTTATTCAATTATGCACTTGTAATCTAAAAATAGCTTGGTTCTCTCAATATTGAACGGAAAGTTTACTGTAGACAAATATAGATGTAGATCTTTTTGGCATATGAACATAGACCTTCCTCCGTACACAGCACCTCAAGCTTACACCGTTATGCAAGTGTCAGCACGTACTAGCCATTACAAATAAACATTATTCTACGATCACTAGCCTGGGGAGGGAAGTGGGTAATGATCAATCTCGAATAAAGCAATTGTCAGTTTTAAATAGAAATCATGTTAAATTTGGACTGTAAATTTAACGATAGGTAGCTGACGGACAGTCAGTGAACCAATGTAAAAGTAGTGCATAAACATGGTGGTCAATAATTTACTACAATGTTAAGCAGATTAGATGTGTTGTCAAAAGAAACATATGACGTTTTGGTTTCATAATAAACAAACACAAACTAGTCTGTGAATAAACATATATTTTTCCATTATATATACAGTATATAGTTTTCGATTATATATAGTATATAGTTTTCCATTATATATATAGTATATATTTTTCCATTATAACGTAGTTTTAGGTATGATATGTACATGTAGACGGGACCGGTTGTCTCAGTAGGTAACCGTCTGACTGTCGATCTAAGGGTCGCGAGTCCGAAACCACGTCCGTTCGCATGTAATGATATGTCCTGAACTTTGAATCCCACCATCAAATATGGGGTGGGGGGAACAGTCAGTGACTTGCATGGTATGTCTGGTACCCAGGTGTGTCCCAGGAACGATGATTATATGTGCTGCTGCCGGTAAACAACACAGCAAACATAATGTTTTGTTTTTTTGTTGTAAAAAATGTTGAAAGAGTCACAAATCCGAATTCAAACAAACCAATATGAATGTATATATTAATATTGTTTAGAATATTATTTATGTTGATTATTACATTGGTCTTTGTTTTTAATGTGTAGGTACGATAACGGGTCTAACATCTTCTATTGCTGGTCTGCTTATCATGGCATCGACATACAATGGTGGACTCACCGACTTCTATATCAATACGTCAAAGGACTATAGCCTACTCTGTGCAATGGTCAGCGGTTTTGTTGCTAGCGGATTGGTTTGTGTGGTAGTGTCTCTGTGTACACATACAATCAAGAACGAGGCTGACGTTGATAAGGAATGGGCTAAGACCATGAATATTGACAACCCCATCAATCCATTCAGACTTGTTTATGAACAGGAACTTAGTCAAATTGATGCAGGCGAAGTCATTACCGCCAAGATGATGAATAAAATCTTCCGTAAAACAAAGATTATTGCTTGTGTCGGTGGTGTATTGAGTTTGGTTTTATTTCTGGTCGTTATTCCGACTGTAGTTCTGCAATACGAGGTTCTGACACTTGACCAATTTTCAACTTGGTTAAAAGTGTTCCAAATCTGGTTGTTTGTGTGCACCGTTTTAGTTGTCCTGCTGCCGCCAATAGAAGAGGGGATTCAAGTTTGGAGAAAGCATAATGAAAATAAAACAAAATAAACGAAACTGAGAGATAACAGCTTTATCAAGGTTTATAAGACTATATATATTGATCCCGTGTTCGTGTCCGCTTTACAGCTTATAGAACGCCTTACATTGTTTATCTAATAAACGGAATGCAACATTATCTCTACAAAAACTGCTTTAAATCTATAACCTTTACATAATTGACACAATTGCTATTTATTTTATGACACATGTGTATTCTTTATGAATATACTTTATGAACGTACTATTCAAATTTAAATGTTGAATGCGTTTGAAAAAATCGATTTTCGTACGATTTAAAAACAATTGGACTTGCTTTTCAATTAGATGACCTCTAGATATGTTTGCTGATTAAACATTTGCAGTTGAGATAACATTATATGTTATATCATATACGTAATAAACAGAATATAATAATATTCACAGTTATTTTCTTAAATATTTCACAAATGTATTGAACTTGGTTTTTGTAAATGAATATTCTTTGAATAATTATATTTATTCATCATATATAAAAGTAATAAGCTGTATGGTTTACTGACGAAACTCATGAATAGTGGCACATGATACATACATGATTGTACATATTAAGTGTATTTGATATTATTATTTCCGCTTTTAGTTACGGATGAACCCTTGAATTGAGCGCGGGACAGAGTTTTTTAGCCTCGGAGCCTGGATTGGATAAAAATGTGTGATAGACAATGTCGCTCCTTTCAAATCGAGTGCCGAGAGTACTTCACAAAATATTCTGGACTTTCTGTTAAGCATACGCATTAACACATAATGCTATACTGAGTGTTTATAGTTTAATCCACAAAAGCTTGATCAAACACGGAACACAGTCTAAATATCTGTACATTCTGGTCACTAGCCCGATGACCTCATCAGTTTTATTACAACATTGAACAATATAAGTTATATGTGCGCGTGTAACTGCGTTTTAGCAATATCACATGTATAATGTATTGATGCGTACCTGCCCAAAAACAGCATTCATATTAAATAAAACCGATTGAAGAGCTAGTGAAAATGTTATGTTGAAATTGTTTCCATTTAATCGACATGTGTTTTTAACCAACTTTGTATCTCTAAATTCACTACCTGTCATTAATTTATATGTAAAGATCATTGCGTTTATATGTTTGGTTGTGACGTAATATCCGCAAAAACAGTTCAGCGAGAGATGTTGTTGAAAGCACTGCTAACACTGCTGTTAATGTTCACATCTTTGCTAACGTGTGATCACCTTGGCTTAATTTGTCCGATGTTGTCAACAAATCCATAGAAATCATCGACATAAAAACGAATGTGTATATTCTATATATCATTTGAAATTACAATAATTGATTGATTGATTGATTGATTGATTGAATATTTAGCGTCATTTTATTCCATCGAGGGCTAACAGAGATCAGTTTCCTGGGATTAACCAGTACTGGAGCACACCCAATCTCAACAAGTAACTGATAACTTTCCCACTTGAATCAGCGGTGAGAGTCGAATGATAATGAGACACAATGTCGTATATAAATCATCACGGAGACTGTTGCCGGGCAGGTATTCGAACTCACGACCCCTTGATTGATAGTCAGACGCGTAACCGACTTAGCTGAACGGGCCAGGCGAAATTACAATAAAACCAACCGGTTTATTGCTGCGGATTAACATTCAGTCAACCGTTTCATATCAATTTTATACGAGTAAACAACTAAATAAGCCGGTAAATACATGGGCAAGTTGCATATTTTCGGATATCGCTTTGGGCAACGCGTTTTTGAAGGAACGAAATATCAGAAAAACAATAATTTTGGACGGGCATATAAAATTTCAAACACAATACCATAATAAATGTTTCCTTTGATAATGATATATATTTCATGTACCTTGCATTATAAAACAAAATGTACACTATGCAGAGACAATTGTAATGAGCCTTTTTATAACGACAATATAAACTGTTGTTTTTAATGGAGTTAAATACCATTTTTGAAAACATATAATCCAAATTTATGACGCAAAAAACTATCTTTCCTCAAGTATTGGCAACCTTTCTTACAACAGTTTTCGAACCCACGATCTCAGCAATCTCGAGACAGCGCCTTGAACAGCATAAAATAAAAGAAATTGAAAATAAATGTGTATGCGTAAATTTTGGAAACATGTTAATATATATGAAAAATTAAAAATAGTGAATAAATGTCCATTTTGATGTTTGTTATAAACGTCAAGTAACATTACACACAGTAGAATTTTGAAGTGTGGTCCATAGTTCCTTTCTTGTAATAGAACACTATGTAACAATGTGCAAATCATTACGATATACTCACTAAGATAATGCATAAATTATATCGAATCTGTTGTTAAGATTAAAACACATTCTATAAACAGACAACTAGCGTATTATAACATTGACTTACACTGCATATGGGCATTTTTACTTGCTGTTTTATATATTAACTGTTCACCATTATGGGTGTGTTCATAATGAGACTGAACTATTTAAGAACTGCACAACACTTTTAATTATGTTTATAATTTTTAAAGGGAATTTATCAGGATTTTTTTAAATATGCTATGAAGATTTTTGTCTCGTATATCATGCCTATATACTCAATGACTGCGTTTTGCCAAAATATATCTTTTTAAACAAGAAAATAATTATATTGAAAAGGGATTTCCTAACTTTGGCTACGCGCCTAGGATACAATAATATAGATTACCCGATTACTCAGATTCATTCTAAGGTTATATTTCAACACTATGAAATATGTTGAAAATGGCGTTAAAACACCACTAAACATAATACAGTTATGGGTTTGGTATATCAATTCCGCCAAAACGTGACAAAAACGATATTTTAATAGGAGTGTTAAAGTTGACAGTTGTTTATTCTAAAAATAGGCATTTCTATTTTTAAGATGTAACAAAGTCTACAATATGTTAATCAGTATGACGTATCAAATCAAAATCCAAATGAAATCACTGGACTCATTTGATACGACACAAAGTATGCTGCACTTTTAAGCGTTAAGTATATTTTAGTCTAACCAGGGCGCGTATCCCTAATTAGGAAATCCCTTGTCGAGCAAGTATTTTGACATTGTTATATAGATATACATATGGCAATACCGGGTCCGTCGGAAGAATATATCACCATAATGGTTTTTGGGGGAAGTTTCAGTCATTCTAAAATTTTGAAAAATCCTAATACATAATTGAAGTCAGAGAAAAATTATTTTCTCTTTTTTGTGTTATCCTCAATGGTATTCGTGTGCATTTCATGATCTGTAGATATGTTTTGTTATGATAATGTATTTATAATTGTTGTTATACTATTCGTGCATCATTTTGTTGCCATACTTTGTATGTACATGTATTAAAAAAGAAAGAAACAGAAACAGTAAACGGAATTCCACTGAATATCCAGAAAGTGGTTCTAATCTACAAAAGATTCATGAATGACAACCACTCGTGACAAATAATCTGGTTTTAAAAGTCTTATAAGATAAAACTATTATTACACGCTATAATTCCTTTTTGCTATGACATAAATAACACATTTGCTGATATATCAAGTGAAGTTTAAACAGCAAAGCGAAGCTCCGGTGATATCTCATGACAGTACTTCGATCTAAATGGAGGAGGCAAACTCGACAAACAACAAATATAAAACAAATATACAGTATATAATTATATTTATGCATCATTTATAAAAACAAAAGCATGTCAGTGCATGACATATGATGGATTTATTCATAAATATAGTTATAATGCACAATGTGTAGGTTACACGAATTTTAGTTTATTTGGTAATGGTATTTCTTCATGAAACAAATAAAACAAGTAAAACACAAGCTAACAATACAAATATCAGTTGTGCGTGCGTATCTGGTTTACATGTTAATTGTGCTTGCCAATGTTTGGTTTGGAAAGCGTACGGAACTACGTTCATGAGGTAGTTCCTACACGTGACGAACTTACGTATCAGTTTTAAATACACACATCATTTTATAGGAAACCATTTAAAACTTGTCATTCTGTATATAATACTAAAACACAGTATAATAGTGTGATTATTTTAATCAACAAGGGTCCAGTTCATCAAAGCAGTGTTAGCTGAATGGCATGTTAAGACGAGTTTTCGAATCATGTTTTTTTTATACTTTATACATTCAAGTTAATAATTTACTGGCAATCGCCACAAAATATAATTTTACTACTATACCACATTGTACTTGTTATGAAAATTTCATGATTTTTCAAGATAGTGTACATACACTGGTTTACGTAACTGCGCTTTAAAGCCCCAACTGCCATATAAAAGGTTGGACCACCAGCAGATAGCCTGATGTAGCGTTGTACTTTGATAGCATCCTCTTACAAAAACTTGCAAACCCGGCAGTTAAAATTTGGTTTATACTAATGGAGCTATGAACAACTCAGCCATGAGCTAAAATAAGTGTTATCAAAACAGCATTAAATGTGCGTTTATGTATGATTTGTAAATTATCTCCCTTTCATTAAGAGTCATTTTAAAAAATTCAACTTTGACTGGCTAGATTCACGTAAGTGGTCACCACCATTATATATGTAAAGGCCATGTTGACCCAAATTGTTTTCCTATTTGTGACGTCACATCCGGCCAGAGAATTCAGTGAGCGACGTCATTGTCGGAAGCACTGCTCACACTACTGCTTACGCTGCTCGTACTTTGTCGAGGTCTGGATTTTGGAGCGTATCTTTGAAACAACTTGTCTGTGATTTTAGACGGGAGGTATGTAAGAATTGTCGCCCGAATAAATGAGACGCTGGGAACATATCGTATTTTGGGAATCTCGTCCAGCACGGCGCTCTCCATCAGATCAACAACTTCACTAACGTTTGGTCGCGCGCGCTTCATTTGTTCTCCGATGTTATCGACAAACGCATCAAAATATTCCTCGCCGTATGCATCCTTGATTTCTGTTGGAGTCTCACTCCAAGACTTCCTGGTTTGTTGCTCTAGGTAATTCTCGTCGGCGATTGGCGTTCTGTTGAAGATATAATGAGTCTTTTTTTAAAGATACTACGAAGTATTCACGAAGGAGTGGAAGCTTTACACATACAAAAGGTTGTAGGTGTAAACCAATCATTGATTTTTGTTCTTTATTCTATAGTAAATAATAAAAGTTTGAAGGTTTGTCATTCATAGAGAAACCCAAATGGAAGAAGTGAAACCTACATTTTACTGTTTGTCAACCTCTGCACTATCAAAATATGATGAGAAAAGTAGGGGTCATGTGTCATATAAGAGATTTTTTTTCTGCTCAGTGTGTACACTGGTGACAAAGTAAAAGTAGACTTCCAAAATCATGTATTCATACCCCAATTTCCAAGCATCATTTTTTTTTCTTAATTCACAATTCAAACATGACAATGCTATCAAAATGTTCAAAATACATCAATAATGCCATTCAAATAAAAAAAATGAGCATTAAAATAAGGAAAATGCATTTTAAAAGAAGAAGAAATGAGGATTATTTATAATCGCCATTATGCGACTACCCCACGGAAGCACTTCCTTTTTGCAATGGTGGTACTATGCCTTGTATAAATTTAAGATGATAATCAGATAAGACAGCAGGACTGAAATCTTTCACGAACACATTACTATTATTTTGACGCGACGGACGTCAAACATGATGCATTTTCATTCTTTTGCACGCATATGTTATTTGCATATCACATATATATGGGCTTTCGTTATTTTCAAAATAACGTCATTATCTTATATTTGTGACAGGAACTATGTAGTGATAATAATGTAGCAAACATATAACGAATAACCAAATAACGGCAATGCAAATTAGTTAATATATGTATATTGATATGTTGATAAATGTATATTAATAAGTACACTCTTATTCTGGTTCAAGTGGCGTGGCTTGATATTAACATAAAAACAAAATATGTTCATTGGAATTTCATTTCCAGCATGTATTTTAACTATTATATCGATATAATGTTTAACTGACAACATACGTTACTAGGTTAACCACGTCTCATATGCAGCGGCTCAACTATTTTTGTCTTAATCGTTTTCTGATTAGATAAGGGGTACTGGATGGGCATGAAATAACGAATTTCTTACACGAACCGAATCAACATTTTAATACGCTCACGTGACCCGTACCCAAGGTAACATAAGTGATGATATATTACAAGTTTAAGATATTCTGCTAGAAACCCTGCGAAACACTTGCATTCGTCAAGTAACAAACAATTTACAAGATATGGGTAAGTTAATGGCCTGAAGTATATCAGCAGATGGTCATTTTAATTTATGTTCACCTACTTGTATAAGCCAGGTTCAATTGTTACGACATCTACGTTGAACTTCTTCATTTCTATTCGCAGAGCATCTGAGAATGCAATACACGCTTTCTTAGACATCGAATAGGCTGCAAACGCTGGCATAGTAAAGCGACCTGCAAGATATACATGTTGACAGTGTATAACTTAATACATCAAGTAAAAAGTGATGAAGTTCCAACAAGACTGTTTTGGGCATCAATGCTGTTAACGACTTCATACATGATTCAAATAAGCTTTCCCTTTGTTTTAATTTTAGTCACACAAGCCTTGTTCAGTGGCTGTAGATTATACATTTGTACTGATATTCAATTTAAAAAAAAAAACTTTCTTTAGTACTGTATTATTTTGCAAAATATAAGGGTAATTTATCAATCGGTAGATGTTTAGAGTAATCGCAAACAGCACCATGTGGGTTTTATTGTATATGATTGACGGCTATTTTCAAACACTTGATTTAATTGGTAACAATCATTTAGACACTATGTAGTCAGAAAGATGTTTTCTGTTTCTTTCCTGTGGAAATATCAAGAAGAATAGAGATAATGTTAAAACATTACAATTGGTAGCTGGTCTGAGAAAACAATTTTGATTTAGAAAGAGAGAAAACAAATCCTATAGCCCCTCGTTTTTATATATAGCGCAATTAGTTTTGTGGATGTTAAAAAGTTTTATTATTAAGACTGTTTGTGTATCTTTATAACGAGGTAAAACGAGACCATTATTTAAGAATCTTACATTTGTGTCCAAATGCTTAATTTCTTTAACGAGTAAGATTATATTATACGATGATCTTCCAAGCATTATATATTGTTTGTACTGCAATAAGTTTAATAGATTGTAACCTTTATTTCTACTTTAATGAAAATAATTTAACACACAAATCAGAAATAATAAAAATGGTAAATTTAGCTTTTTTTTCAAGCCATCTTTATAGAAAACGGCAAAAAAATCGTATTTCCATGATGCTGTTAAACACTATACATATATCGCTTCCCGTCAGTCGTCATATGACGTCAACGTCCAAAGATACCAAATTCAATGATAAACTGACGTCATTTTGATGTTATATAAATTCTGAAAATAACTCGGCATTTTAAGTACGAGCGCCGCGGGACTATTACGGACAACGCCGAGCGATGAATGGACAGTTTCATGTTACAAGACATATTAAAATTTAGATAATAAAACTGTGATAACGATGTTTCATATCAAATATATCATAATTATATTGTACATATACACATTCTTTCGTTTGTTCGCATTATAAGCAATCATGAAAAACAGATGTGACTTCTTACCAGCAAGACTTGCAACATTTATTATTCGTCCTGGAACTTGACGTACAATTGGTAGAAATGCTTTGGTTACCCTGACAACCCCAAAAACATTGACGTCCATGATACGCTGGAACTGCAGAACGGAACACCATTCTATCTCGGTGAACAAACCAATGCCAGCATTGTTAACTATGGCCCACAATACTGAAATATAAAGTCAATATTGATGTACAGCATGAACTAGTTGTCTTTGGGGGAAATGGAGTGACCTTAGATAACCAAATATGTGCCCAGAAAATGATCAGTAACTTTAAGCATAGGTACAATGCTGCATCATACCATATGTGTCACCACTAACGTAAGTTGTGTAGCTTTACTTACATATTACAAACCGATTTCTCAGTTTTTGTTTTCTTTCTTCTAGAAATGAACGTCCCTTAATTAGCCCTTTTTAATATTGAAGTATCGAAATGCACTGATAAAATATATGCAAATCTTCTATTAAAGGTGGTGCAAATATAAATCAAACGGATCACGCTGTTACTTCTACCGTAAGTTAAGTAAAACAGTGCGTGCGTGCGTGCGTGCGTGCGTGCGTGCGTGCGTGCGTGCGTGCGTGAGGTAAATATGTATTTACTGAACGAATATTGAAAAGACCCATACCCAACTCGCTCTTCCACTGACCGAATATTTGTGAACATTTCCGAAGTGCAGATATACACAAATTATATTTATGATCGCGTAACAAATTACGGACAAAATACCTGGCGATATTCAACTTATCATAAAAACACCCTTTGAAGCATGAAAAAGCAATAAACTTGTAAAAAAAACTATTTATTGTCAACTTATCGCATGTTCAAGTTGTTATCTTGTATAGCAATCAGCGCGTGTCGAAATAAATGCAAATGTACATACGTATTTGCCCAGTTTGCATGGTGATCGGTAAATAGCACGTCGACATTGCATGCATTTATTATAATATTGCTGTCATATAAATATTAAACTGAATACGGCTAAACATATCAAAAGGAGCATAGTGTGAATGCATTAAATTGATATACAAAACATTTCATTGGTGTATTTACAATATGCGTCTTAGTCATGAAACGCTTGTAAGCAGATCTGAAGCGAATCCGAATTGTGTAGCAATTCATCTTATTTTTGCTATAATCGACAAAGTGTACGTACACTTTGGTCCCAATTTTGTTTCAATATCCTTGTCATAAACGTTTTGATGGTGAAAAATAAAATGGATACTAAATTTTTAGTAAGTTTTAATCGATTTATGGTTTAGGACTAAATAATCTAATCATTAAGCATATTGAATACATTTAGTTTCACTCAATGATCATGTTGTTAATTAGTTCAAATTCAAAAAGGTTATTTAACAAAGCACGTTTTTATCTTCAAGGACCTCTTTCTAGTTCTTTAAATTATCTCTCTGCAACATAACAAGGCGGTAAGGTCTGATATACATCTAACGTATTAATAATGTGTGTTGTAGCAAATTTACAGGTGCGGTACAGTATCAATAACAACACACTTATTAAATAACTGAATAGAAGTCGGGTTTCAAGTTATACTTTTGAGCATAAGTTACTTTCCCTGAAAAGAATATTGACTGCCCAATGCATTACCTTCATTAACCAATCAATCGTTGATTATAAGAATCTTACATGGGTTTGATGTTCGGATTGCCGAGTTCCCGTGAAAACAGTTATCCAAAGAGACGGAATTTTGTATCCGAACCGAAAAAGCCATAAATGATTCTTTTTCTTGCATACCGAACACATTTAATATCTATTTAAACCTAATTCATAATTATAGATTTTGCAAAGATCACTTTTTAGACGTTGAATTATATGATTTACGTCATAGATGTTATACGTTACGTCTTCTAGATGGTTCCAATGTCACAGCGCGAGAATTTTATCTCGGCCCCAGAGTGAGATAGAAATATCTAACCTCGGTAAAAAAAAATGCAGATATCCTTATCCGGTATGGAAGAAATAACTGATCTCACCATTGTCCCCTATATTCTCCTTTACGTATTTGACTGCACCTCGCACCTGCCAGTCATCAGTTACATCGACTGGAATAACGTGTAATTTGTCCGTGCAATCTTTCTTCAAATCCAGGGCACCCTCTTTGTCTGCAAACAAACATCCGGCAAATACAGTGAAACCATGTTTGTCTAGTTTCCTTGCAAGACTGTTTCCGAACCCACTGTCACAACCTGCAACAACCAAACAACATTATATAGAAAATCTTAAAACCATTTCAGGCTCTACCGAACATTTTACCATTGTTATCAAAGCGTTTGATGAATTTAATAATACAGATTGGCATACATTGGATGTCCTCTTTATTACGTTTCTAAAGAATATTGAAACGTTTATTATTCAGTGCCCAGTTGTTCAAATCACTGTTAGCTTAACGTCATATTGTTATGAATCTTCGAATCGTTGTACTTTTAGACTTAAAACTGTCAAGGCAGCAGTTTATTTACAATCATAACAGAATATAATTCTAGATCTTTTTTCTGAGGCCCTCCCATGGGGGGTCCCTGTTCCCTGGATCTCTGAAAGTAATGACCAATGTTCTCCAGATCTCTGAAAATAAATGACCATGTTCCTCAGATCCCCAAAACAACCGGCCCCTGGGAGAGCGTCACTTCTAAATAACGCATTGTATTTGATAGGAATATGTTAACTTTTAAATATATCGAGCATACAATTTTTCATTTTGGGTCTAAAGCTAACAGAGCTTTCAACAACTCAGTCCATATCATTTTTAAAGGAACAAGAAAACTATTTACCAAGATGCTTTAAAGAACACTATATGTACACTATCAGTTTCAGTCGGTCATCGTCCGGCATTCAACGTCACAAGATAACGTCATTTTCTGTGATTACTTGACGTCATTTAGTCAAAATGTAGGCCCTAGCTCACAAGATCAACATAAAGTAATGCATAGGGGGATGACATCACACCGGGTTATCATAAAAAAATATGTCATGGATTTATCAAACTGCTACACCATAAAGGAGGTGATAAATGTATTCATTTGATAACAATAGGTGCTTAAACCCTACATGATACATGCTTATTAGTCAAAGGTGGTCATATATGGACAGGTATTTTGTTTTCAAAGTATTAATTTTAGTATGTTTGTTGGTCTACTATATCGGGGTTGGGGTTAAAGAATCATTGTACACTTTATATCGGCACTGCCATGTCGAAGATTGGTTTTAAGACCGCGTACCTCTACTCGCTTTATAAATGATATAAACGGCTTTACCGTTTCCAGATAACATGTCTCTCCAAGCAATAGATGCTTTACATGTTCTTACAATTGGTATCTTAATATGCGGTAATCGCTGCTACAATGTTTTACCACCTTGAACAGCAGTTTCTATTTTACTATCTATAATATGATTGCCCCAATGCTTGACTTCAACAACAAATGCCACATTCTGCTACCTCCAACGAACGAACGTCTCGTAAAAGAACGAACTTTGAACCCAACCGGAATCCTACTGCCTGCAACCCAAAATAATACATTGTAGAAGACAACACTTAACCAATTTATGAATACCTTTCCGTTGTTGTTGTTGAAATAGTACAAACCGGATAGACCAAAGGCGATAGAAACATTTCAGTGTAGTCTAGGGTAACCAAGTAAATCCAAATACACAAATGACCAAATGTCTTTGTAAAACATCACATCAAGTAATTAAGTCAAAACAAGCCAGTACATTCACAACAGAAAATGCAGATGCACATTGCTCTTCATCGAATGATATCACGCTAAATTAGCATAAAGTAATATTTTAATTGGCATACATTTAATGCATTATCTAAGATAATAACAATTTATTAATGAATGGTTAAGTACTTTACTTAGTTTCCTTCATTAATTCGTTAATTTCAAATTAAAATTTTCTTTGAAATTCAAATATCATAATTATATTTTTGAAAACTGAAAAAAACACAAAAGAGTTTTACAGATAAGAATAATATTAATAAATTTGAAAACTTAATTACCACTAAGAACAATTAGTTATACTACCCAAGTTTAGCTACGTTGAGTAATAATTTTACGCATGTGTTGTTTGAATATAATGACGGTGTTACAAATTAAATTTTAATTAATTCAAGCTAAGATTTATAAATGCAATTATCAAACTGCGCTGAATGTCGTGAATACTCCATACATATCGAATAACCGAACAGTTTATGTAAATCTACCAAAATTTATGCGATTTTTCTTTACAAATTTGCATCTTTCAGTCGAAATTGATATACAAGCTGTAAACTTATCCATATATATATATGATAAAATGGGTCTGTCATCTACGGTCCGTTTGTGCTTGCTCTATTCTGGCAAATGACGTAAATATACTAATTTAAAACAAACGTCACTCACCTGATTTCCCCCTGACACCTCTTTTCAAATTGTGAAAGGAATAAGTGTGTGAAGAACTATACATGAGAGTTACCTGTTTTCCCATAGCATTTCTTTATAATATCAAAGTCCCCTTACTGTCTCTCAATGAATCCTAACCCGTTTATTTGAAAATAAAATATATATAAGCCACCTTAAATCCTTTGTTTAAAGGAATCTTTATACTAAAATCTTTCTTTAAGAACCCAGTCTCAACTGTTGTGAATAAAGAATATTCCAGATCTCTTGGGTATGAATTATTCCTAAAATAGATGAGAAAATAAGAGTTCCCTGTTTCGCCATAGTATTCCATATAAAGATCGAAGTCCCTAGCACATTAAACTCATATTTATAGAGATCAGTTCAACAAAATATCAGAAAATTTGGCTGATAAGTTCTTAACAAGAAGTTTTTTTTTAAAATTAGCAAGTGCATCTCTTTTTGGGCTTCCGCAGAATTTCCTGTTTTTCCATAGAAGTCCCATGTAAAAAGCAAAGTCACTTAAATGGACCAACTCGATCCTTGCCACTTTATTTGAATAAATATGAAATATTTACTCACAGGAATTATCTATACCGTATATGAACAAAATTGACTTAAATAAAAATGTCCTTATGTTAACTGATAAGTCCCCGGGTGGGGCCAATTTTCACCCAGTGGTCTTGACTTGAACAACACTGAGAAAAATGATTAGTCGATACTATATGCAAAACATCAAAGCTCAATGACTTATACTTTCGACGTAGAAGTTTTTAAAATTTCGAAGAAGAAAAGAAATGATGAAACCATGAGGCGGATCCAAACCGCATGGTTATGCACCTGAAAGAAAAGACCGTGACGATGTAAACACGATGTTTACTTGTGCATACCAAAGATAGTCTTTCTTACAAATGTAGGACCGTTCTTGAAATTTATCGTGTCAAACGTATATGGGTCGAAATAATTCTTAATCGGATAAATATCCTAATAGGCACAGTCAACGGAACTCCTGGCGCCAATCTTATGTATACTGATGTGGCGGAGAAGTCTATTAACATTACCGCAGATAATGATATTGATGACAAAACTATTAGCATCGTGTATTTTAACTTGCCTTAACATACATTATCCTCTCTTTTCAATGATAATTGGCAGCGTTTGTCAGTAGTTTGATCTAAATCAAGTTATCGAAGATACAATTCACTTCAGAGGAAATCCTTCACCATAAATGTTCAACAACGGATGTAAAATGACTACTGAATGTCAATCATGGAAAAAAAACAGTTAAAACACTAATTTTCTTTCTTATCCCTTAGTATGGACGGTGGCGAACTCACGGGACTTTATGCTATGGAGTGGTGCAAAATATTTTTTGCGTGATCACTTTATATAACCGGTGGTTCGTCTTTATACATAGACGGCGTTCGTCTATGTTTCGTGAATTTTAAAGACATATTAAGGAAGTTATCTGCAAATATGTTTCCTGAAGTGGGCACTTTTTCTCAGATTCTTTGCACCACTCCATAGTATAAAGTCACGTATGTTCATCAACATGTTATGGTAAAAATTGTATCTCAATTGATGTAAAATACATGAAATAAACTATGACAATGCTACACTACACGCGCGCCTGTAGTATTGTGTTACTCCTCTTTGTATAACCAATGCAAAATAATAATTGTCCCAAATACATTCAAACAATAAACACGCCGTAGAATGCGTGATACATTAATACAAACATGTAATTATTCTATTGAATATGGAAGCATATGAGAAATATTTAACCGCAGCTGACCTTGTACGTGTAAAGCGTCTACGGGTTAATTTGATAACATTTCTAATTGAGTTGTTGATAGTTCAATTGCGAAATGAGAAATGTGATATTTTTATGCAATCTAAAATAAAAAAAAAGTGGAAATTTTCTGCCAAGAATCGCACGTTTTATCTCAAAGGAGTGTGTAATTTTTTCCACTAATTGCTCTTATCAGATTATTTTAGACAGCCTGCATCTTGCCAATATTTTGTTTAAATAGTTGTTTCTGTTGTTGAACAGTGATAAATGTGTATCGTGTGTCTTAACTCAGTTAAAACTGGTACCGTACAAATTAAACTGATGTTACGTGGCATGTGTTTCCTTCTTATCCATTCCGACAATTGAGCAGTAAAGAGATGCCGTTGATTAGCCAAGTTATCAACTCCCAAGCACGTATTATCGCGTGTGCGCATTAACCCGATTTCTCAAATGGATGAAGATGTTATATAGAACGCCTGTACGGAGGCTGCGTAGTTATGGTAATATGTCGTTGTTACTTTTTGTCTCAGAAGAAAGCATAGCTTAAATAATGTGTTTTTATCATGAACGATTGATTAACACTTCAATTGTTGTTTTCCACTTTTTAACAAAGCAAACAAGCGATAGTGAAGGAGGTCTGAAATTGCTCGATATATTTAAGAGCAAAGACAGCGGAAAATATTGAAAACACGATTGGCATTAGATTTGCTAGATCCAATTAAATTGCATCGGAACATTTTGCTTGAAACATTTTAACATTGCCTAAGATCGTTTTTAACCTTTACTGCATACTGGATTATTATTTCGTAAAGGATGGTAGATCAGATCGTTCAATTGCACTTCTTGGAATTCATACCCTAAATCTGACCGTTAAACGGTACTCCTTGGAATACATACCCTACACCTGACCGTTCAACGGTACTCCTTGGAATCAATACCCTAAATCTGACCGTTAAACAGTGCTCCTTGGAATCCATACCCTAGACTTGACCGTTAAACAGTACTCCTTGGAATACATACCCTACACCTGACCGTTCAACGGTACTCCTTGGTATCCATACCCTAGATCTGACCGTTAAACGGTACTCCTTGGAATCCATACCCTAGATCTGACCGTTCAACGGTACTCCATGGTATCCATACCCTAGATCTGACCGTTAAACAGTGCTCCTTGGAATCCATACCCTACACCTGACCGTTAAACAGTACTCCTTGGAATCAATACCCTAGACCTGACGACCGTTAAACGGTACTGTTTGGAATCAATATCCTAGACCTGACGACCGTTAAACGGTACTTCTTGGAATTCATACCGTGGAATTGACCGTTAAACGGTACTCCTTGGTACCTTTGCCCTAGATATGACCGTTAAACGGTACTCCTTGGAATTCATACCCTAAAGATGACCGTTCAACGGTACTTCTTGGAATTCATACCCTAGACCTGACCGTTTAACGGTGCTCCTTGGAATCCATACCCTAGACCTGACTGTTAAACAGTGCTCCTTGGAATCAATACCCTACACCTGACCGTTAAACAGTACTCCTTGGAATCAATATTCTAGACCTGACCGTTAAACGGTTTTTCTTGGAATCCATACCCTGGAACTGACCGTTAAACGGTACTCATTGGAATCCATGTCCTAGATATGACCGTTAAACGGTACTCCTTGGAATTCATATCCTAGAGATGACCGTTCAACAGTACTCATTGGAATCCATACCCTAGATCTGACAATTAAACAGTACGCCTTGGAATTCATACCCTAGATCTGACCGTTAAACGGTACTCCTTGGAATTCAAATCCTAGAGATGACCGTTCAACGGTACTGCTTGGAATCCATACACTACGCCTGGCCGTTTAACTGCACTTCTTGAAAGCCATACCCTAGATCTGACCGTTAAACAGTTTTCTTTGGAATCCATACCCTACAGATGACTGTTAAACGGTACTTCTTGGAATCAATACCCTAGACCTGACCATTAAACGGTACTCTTTGGAATCCATACCCTAGACCTGACCATTAAACGGTACTCCTTGGAATCCATACCCTAGACCTGACCATTAAACGGTACTCCTTGGAATCCATACCCTAGATCTGACCGTTCAACGGTACTCCTTAGAATCCATACCCTAGTGATGACCGTTAAACGGTACTCCATGGAATCCATACCCTAGATCTGACCGTTAAAAGGTACTTTTTGGAATCCATACCCTAGGTCTGACCGTTAAACGGTACTCCTTGGAATTTATACTCTAGATCTGACCGTTAAACGGTTCTCCTTGGAATTCATACCGAAAACCTGACCATTTAACGGTATCCTTGGAATCCATACCCTAGACCTGACCGTTAAACGGTACTCCTTGGTATCCATACCCTAGATCTGACCGTTAAACGGTACTCCTTGGAATCCATACCCTAGACCTGACCGTTAAACGGTACTCCTTGGAATCCATACCCTAGATCTGATCGGTACTCCTTGGAATCCATACCCTAGACCTGATCGTTCAACGGTACTCCTTGGTATCCTTACCCTAGATCTGACCGTTTAACGGTACTCCTTGGAATCCATACCCTAGACCTGACCGTTAAACGGTACTCCTTGGAATCCATACCCTAGACCTGATCGTTCAACGGTACTCATTGGAATCCATACGCTAGAGATTACCGTTAAACGGTACATCTTTTGAATTCATACCCTAGATCTGACCGTTTAACGGTACTCCTTGGAATCCATACGCTAGAGATGACCGTTTAACAGTACTCATCGGAATAAATACCCTAAGCCTGTCCGTTAAACAGTAATCCTTGGAATCTATACCCTAGATCTGACCGTTAAACGGTACTCCTTGGAATCCATACCCTAGATCTGACCGTTAAATGGTACTCCTTGGAATCCATACGCTAGAGATGACCGTTAAACGGTGGTACTCCTATGAATTCATACCCTAGAGATGACCGTTTTACGGGTCTCCTTGGAATCCATACCCTAGATCTGACCGTTAAAAGGTACTTCTTGGAATCCATACCCTAGGTCTGACCGTTAAACGGTATTCCTTGGAATCTATACTCTAGATCTGACCGTTAAACGGTTCTCCTTGGAATTCATACCCTAGACCTGACCAATCAACGGTACTCCATGGAATTCATATCGAAAACCTGACCATTTAACAGTATCCTTGGAATCCATACCCTAGACCTGACCGTTTAACGGTACTCCTTGGAATCCATATCCTAGACCTGATCGTTCAACGGTACTCCTTGGTATCCATACCCTAGATCTGACCGTTTAACGGTACTCCTTGGAATCCATACACTAGACCTGACCGTCAAACGGTACTCCTTGGAATCCATACCCTAGACCTGATCGTTCAACGGTACTCATTGGAATCCATACGCTAGAGATTACCGTTAAACGGTACTCCTTGGAATTCATACCCTAGATCTGACCGTTTAACAGTAATCCTTGGAATCCATACCCTAGATCTGACCGTTAAACGGTACTCCTTGGAATCCATACTCTAGATCTGACCGTGCAACGGTACTCCTTGGATCTATACCGTAGACCTGACCGTTTAACGGTACTCCTTGGAATCCATACGCTAGAGATAACCGTTAAACGGTACTCCTATGAATTCATACCCTAGAGATGACCGTTTTACGGTACTCCTTGGAATCCATACCCTACATCTGATCGTTTAACGGTAATCTTTGGAATCCATACCCTAGACCTGCCCGTTAAACAGTATTCCTTGGAACCATACCCTAGACCTGACCGTTAAACGGTAATCCTTGGAATCCATTCCCTAGACATGACCGTTAAACAGTAATCCTTGGAACCCATACCCTTGAGATGACCGTTTAACGGTAATCGTTGGAATCCATACCCTAGACCTGACCCTATTTTTCTTCATGTTCGACAAGTTTCTTACTTAATGAGAAAAGAACGTGAAAATGTAATTCTCACAAAATAAGACATGTTGGTGCTTTTTTTAGTTTATATTTTAAGTACATGGCATTACACTAACCATATATGCCTAAGTTTTGTTTTAATAATACCCCCACCCCCACCTCCTCAAGAAGTTCCCCTATGTACTAGTTATTAAACAACTTTGATAATGCTCTCTGTGATATCTAAACGAATTCTCTGTAAATCCATGCCAGTGTTCCCTGTAATATCTAGACCCATACTCTGAAAATCACTTCTAATGGTCTATGTAATTTCTAGACACATTCTATATAAATAAGTGTCAATGGTCTTTGTAATATCTAGTTCCATTCTCTGTAAATCCATGATAGTGGTCTATGTAATATCTAAACACATTCTATATAAATGTGTGCCAGTGGTCGATGTACTGTTTAGACCCATTATATGTAAATATGTGCCAGTGGTCTATGTAATGTCTAGACACATTCAATGTAAATATGTGCCAGTGGTCTATGTACTGTCTAGACCCATTCTATGTAAATATGTGCAAGTGGTCAATAAACTGTCTAGACCCATTCTATGTAAATATGTGCAAGTGGTCTATGTACTGTCTAGACCCATTCTATGTAAATATGTGCAAGTGGTCTATAAACTGTCTAGACTCATTCTATGTAAATATGTGCAAGTGGTCGATGTACTGTCTAGACCCATTCTATTTAAATATGTGCCAGTGGTCTATGTTATGTCTAGACCCATTCTATGTAAATATGTGCAAGTGGTCTATGTACTGTCTAGACCCATTCTATGTAAATATGTGCAAGTGGTCTATAAACTGTCTAGACCCATTCTATGTAAATATGTGCAAGTGGTCGATGTACTGTCTAGACCCATTCTATTTAAATATGTGCCAGTGGTCTATGTTATGTCTAGACACATTCAATGTAAATGTGCGCCAGTGTTCTATGTAATGTCTAGACACATTATATGTTATATGTGCCAGTGGTCTATATAATGTCTAGACACATTCAATGTAAATATGTGCAAGTGGTCTATGTACTGTCCAGACCCATTCTATGTAACTATGTCCAAGTGGTCTATGTAATGGCTAGACACATTATATGTAATATGTGCCAGTGGTATATGTCTAGACATATTCAATGTAAATATGTGCAAGTGGTTTATAAACTGTCTAGACCCATTCTATGTAAATATGTGCAAGTGGTTTATGTACTGTCTAGACCCATTCTATGTAAATATGTGCAAGTGGTCTATGTACTGTCTAGACCCATTCTGTGTAAATATGTGCCAGTGGTCTATGTTATGTCTAGACACATTCAATGTTAATATGTTTCAATGGTTTAGGTAATGTCTAGACCCATTATATGTAAATGTGTGTCAGTGTTCTATGTAATGTCTAGACACAGTCTATGTAATATTTGCCAGTGATCTATGTAATATCTAGTCCAATTCTCTGAAAATCCAGTGAATTTTTTATGTTATATATATACCAATTCTCGGTAAATCCACGACCATGTTCTATGTAATATCTAGAACTATTCTCTGTAAATCCACGCCAATTTTCTATATAATATTTAGACCTATTCTTTGTAAAATCCAGCCAATGTTCTTTGTAAAATCTAGACCTATTATCTGTAAATCCACGACCATGTTCTATGTTATATTTAGACCAATTCTCTGTACATACGAGTCAGTAGTGTAAGTAATGTGTAGACCCATTCTAAGTAAATATGTGCCAATGGTCTATGTTATATCTAGTTCTATCCTCTGTAAATCCTTGCAAATGCTTTATGTAATATCTAGATACATTCTATATAAATATGTGCCAATGGTCTTTGTAATATTTAGACCCATTCTATGTTAATATGCGTCAGTGGTCTATGTAATGTCTAGACCCATTCTATGTAAATATGTGCAAGAGGTCTATGTTATGTCTAGACCCATTCTATGTAAAATGTGTGCGAGTGGTCTGTGTACTGTCTAGACCCATTCTATGTTAATATGTGAAAGCGGTCTATGTAATGTCTAGACCTATTCTATGTAAAATGTGTGCAAGTGGTCTATGTAATGTCTAGACCCATTCTATGTAAAATGTGTGCAAGTGGTCTGTGTTATGTTTAGAAACATTCTATGTACAGTTTGTGCCAGTGGTCTTTATACTGTCTAGACACATTCTATGTAAATATGTGCCAGTGGTCTATGTTTTGTCTAGACCCATTCTATGTAAAATGTGTGCAAGTGGTCTGCGTAATGTCTAGACGCATTCTATGTAAAATGTGTGTCAGTGGTCTTTATACTGTCTAGACCCATTCTATGTAACTATGTGCCAGTGTTGTATGCAATTTCTAGACCCATTCTATGTAAACTGTGTGCCAGTGGTCTTTATACTGCCTAGACCCATTCTATGTAAATATGTGCAAGTGGTCTATGTAATGTCTAGACCAATGCTATGTAAAATTTGTGCCAGTGGTCTGTGTAATGTCTAGACACATTCTATATAAAATTTGTGCCAGTGGTCTTTATACTGTCTAGACTCATTCTATGTAAATATGTGAAAGTGGTCTATGTAATGTCTAGACCTATTCTATGTAAAATGTGTGCAAGTGGTCTATGTAATGTCTAGACCCATTCTATGTAAAATGTGTGCCAGTGGTCTGTGTTATATTTAGAAACATTCTATGTACAGTTTGTGCCAGTGGTCTTTATACTGTCTAGACACATTCTATGTAAATATGTGCCAGTGGTCTATGTTTTGTCTAGACCCATTCTATGTAAAATGTGTGCAAGTGGTCTGCGTAATGTCTAGACGCATTCTATGTAAAATGTGTGCCAGTGGTCTTTATACTGTCTAGACCCATTCTATGTAACTATGTGCCAGTGTTGTATGTAATTTCTAGACCCATTCTATGTAAACTGTGTGCCAGTGGTCTTTATACTGCCTAGACCCATTCTATGTAAATATGTGCAAGTGGTCTATGTAATGTCTAGACCCATGCTATGTAAAATTTGTGCCAGTGGTCTGTGTAATGTCTAGACACATTCTATGTAAAATTTGTGCCAGTGGTCTTTAAACTGTCTAGACTCATTCTATGTAAATATGTGAAAGTGGTCTATGTAATGTCTAGACCTATTCTATGTAAAATGTGTGCAAGTGGTCTATGTAATGTCTAGACCCATTCTATGTAAAATGTGTGCCAGTGGTCTGTGTAATGTCTAGACACATTCTATGTAAAATTTGTGCCAGTGATCTTTATACTCTCTAAACCCATTCTATGTAAATATGTGAAAGTGGTCTATGAAATGTTTATACCCATTCTATGTAAAATGTGTGCCAGTGGTCTACATAATATTTAGACCTATTCTATGTTTATATGTGCCAGTGTTCTATGTAATGTCTAGACCCATTCTATGTAAAATGTGTGCCAGTGGTCTATGTAATGTCTAGACACATTATATGTAAAATGTGTGCCAGTGGTCTATGTAAAGTCTAGACCCATTCTATGTAAATATGCGCCAGTGGTCTATGTTAATATGTTCCAATGGTTTATGCAATGTCTAACCCGTTCTATGTAAATATGTGCCAGTTGTCTATGTTATGTCTAGACACATTCAATGTTAATATGTCTCAATGGTCTAGGTAATGTCTAGACACATTCTATGTAAATGTGTGCCAGTGTTCTATGTAATATCTATAACCATTCTCGGTAAATCCACGACCATGTTCTATGTAATATCTATAACTATTCTTGGTAAATCCACGACCATGTTCTATGTAATATCTAGAACTATTCTCTGTAAATCCACGCCAATGTTCTACGTTATATATAGACCTATTCTCTGTAAATCCACGCCAGTGTTCTATATAATATTTAGACCTATTCTTTGTAAATTCACGCCAACGTTTTATATAATATCAACACCTATTATCTGTAAATCCACGCCAATGTTCTATGTAATATCCAGACCTATTCTCGGTAATCCACGCCAATGCTCTATGTAATATCTAGACCAAATATGTAAACATTAGTCAGTGGTCTATGTAATGTCTAGACCCATTCTATGTAAATATGTGCAAGTGGTCTGTTATGTCTAGACCCATTCTATGTTAAATGTGTGCCAGTGGTCTATGTACTGTCTAGATCCATTCTATGTAAATATGTGCAAGTGGTCTGTTATGACTAGACCCATTCTATGTAAAATGTGTGACAGTGGTCTATGTTATGTCTAGACCCATTCTGTGTAAAATGTGTGCCAGTGGTCTATGTACTGTCTAGACACATTCTGTGTGAAATGTGTGCCAGTGGTCTTTGTAATGTCTAGATCCATTCTGTGTAAATATGTGCAAGTGGTGTATGCTATGTCTAGACCCATTCTATGTAAAATGTGTGCCAGCGGTCTGTGTCATGTCTAGACACATTCTATGTTTAATGTGTGCCAGTGGTATTTATACTGTCTAGAACCATTCTATGTAAATATGTGCAAGTGGTCTATGTAATGTCTAAACCCATTCTATGTAAACTGTGTGCCAGTGGTCTGTGTAATGTCTAGACACATTCTATGTAAAATTAGTGCCAGTGGTCTTTATACTGTCTAAACCCATTCTATGTAAACTGTGTGCCAGTGGTCTGTGTAATGTCTAGACACATTCTATGTAAAATTAGTGCCAGTGGTCTTTATACTGTCTAGACACATTCTATGTAAATATGTGCAAATTGTCTATGTAATGTCTCGACCCATTCTACGTAAAATATGTGCCAGTGGTCTATGTAATATCTAGACCCATTCTATGTAAATATGTGCCAATGTTCTATGTAATATCTAGACCTATGATCTGTTAATCCACGACCATGTTCTTTGTAATATATAGACCTATTCGCGGTTATCCACGCCAATGTTCTATATAATATCTAGACATATTCTCTGTAAACCCACGCCAATGTTTTATGCAATATCAAGATATATTCTCTGTTAACCCACGCTAATGTTCTGTGTAATATCTAGACCTATTCTCTGTAAATCCACGACCATCTTCTATGTAACATCTAGACCTATTCTCTGTAAATTCACGCCAATGTTCTACGTAATATCTAGACCTATTCTCTGTAAATCCACGCTAGTGTTCTAAGTAATATCTATATTCATTGTCTGTAGGTCTGTGCTAATGTTTTTTTGTAAAATCTAGACCAACGTTAAACATGTTCGAATGTAAAATGTACATCATGGCAACACTTTTTTTAAGTAATCTTTTTTTTTTCGAAAATGGTAGTTCTAGCTCTTGAGACATAAGCATCATTTGAATAATCTACTTGTTACCACGTGTTCAATGATTTCAAGTATGTCGAATCTTATACATTGTCAGATAGCACAGTCTATAGAATATAGAAAGATGAGAATTTCAAACTATTTAATTGTTAAAGCTTTACAACTTTTTCAAAAGAAAACTATTGTACCATATGCCAAAGCTATAACTTAACAGAAAGATACTTTAAATTATTACTAAACGTGATTTTCATGGGTTTAACATCTCTTCCACTTTGAACAAACCGAAAAACAATTATGTATAATAATTGAAATCGAAACATCAAGATTTAACCTATATATCTGTCTCTCGATAGAGATAATGCGATTATGTTCACGATACTGCTCTATGCTATTTTCCCGATGCGTGTACGTCGAATCTTTATAAACGTTGATTATTCCCTAAAGAGATTGTTCCACGATTTGGAAAAACGCTTAATTCACCACGTGGCAATCGACAAATATCAGTGAGAATAAATTTAAAAAAAAACACTCAACCACCATGATATCTGTTTAGTATACATGTTTACTGAAGTGTTTTTGAATTTCTTATGCTATCTTATATATTACGTACAAGTGTTTGACGGCATTCAAAAAGTAGTCATAGAAATATCATATAAATATACAGCAAAAACCAAATGAAATTTGTCAAGTTACTAATGATGTTTGGATACAATAATTCGGAGGATTACAGTTAAACCTGTCTAAAGCAGCCAGTCAAGGGAAGGAGGAAAAGTGGCCTTTACGACAGGTTGTTGTTTAATACAGGTTAATTTGCTCTGAAATCGTATACGTGGGAAATAACAAATTTGGCTGCTTAAGACAACTGGCTGCTTAATCAGTAGAGGTGATCGCATATACAGGTTTTACTGTACTTTTTAAACTGATGAGCGCATTATTATACGTATGCAAAAGACATCAGTAACGAAAAAAAAACAACTTCATATAGATCTGTTGAAGACCGGTGAAGCATTATTGACTTTGTCAAAGATTACAATCGATATTCATCCCAGATATGTACCATCAGGAGGGGACGGGTGTCATTTGGTGCGTACACGGGTAGAAAAGGGTAAAAAAAACAGGTTTATGAATGAAGCTATTGGTATAAGCAGGTGTTATCTAAAAGTACATGTATATTACACATAAAGAAAAAACAAATACTTAACATTGCAAACTAAATCACTACAAAATACATGTATAGTAACAGTGAGCGGGTTAACACAACACAAATGGACAAAATACAAGCTATATGTACACCAGTGTTGGTAATAGATTTTTAAGCGGGGCGGTAGTCTAATGGATACAGTGTTGGCCGTTCACGCCAGAGGTTGCGGTTCCAGAGGTTTCGGGTTCGATTCCCCGGTCGACCCGATGCCTCTCATAAAACAACACTTAGTACTGGTTCTTCCCAGGAAACGGACTCGAGAGCGGTTCATATAAGCTCTGAGCTTTCATTGTAATCGAGCTAAAATAAATTTGTATAAACTAATAGATTTTTAAGAAAACAAAAAAAAAATTATTTGTAAATCGCCACGTAAATAAATGTGCTTACACTCCAGCAAGTAACTGAAAAATGTTTTGGTATAAAGAGTTGACAATACAAAATGAGGTCTCGTAAAGTCCCTTAAGGAACGATTAAGTCGTGTTTCATCATGTCAATAACGGATTTTGTTTTCTAATTGCTGAAGTACAATGTAATACTGTCATGTGTTATAAAGATGTTATTACTGTGAACAACGGATTACACGATTGTTTGTGTGTCATGTTAACACCGGTACGCCGTACTATAGTGTTTAATAGTTTCCTTTACTATACTAATTGATCAATTAGTGGAATGACGTTGTCGTAAACTTAACAAAATATACACGGTCAAAGCAGAGACTCATAAACACGTGTAACTGGTCAAAGTAACATATGTCATATTCACTCTCGTTTATAAAACCTGAATTTGAATGTTCGTGTGTTTTTTTTCTATGCATGCACATGTATATGTATAACATTGATATGTTATTATTTGATTATTAGGGGGAAAAAAGGTTCTCATCATAATAACAATAATTTTACAAACATTAGCACTAATCCATGTTATGACTTTGTCAAGCATAAAGAAATAGGATTAATATTGACGTTAGATCCCTGCGTTTGATTATCATAGGTGGAATTGCCTGAGGCTCTAAGTGGTGATTTTACTGTTCAAAGGATTTGCACATATTGTCAATTAATTTTGCTGAAGTGTGCCGAAAACAAATATCCACTGGTAATAAATATTAGTTTGGATACTAAGGTAGCGCTATTGATCGCAATACACCTGGGACAACGTTAGCAACACTTATGTATAGAGGAATCCCTAGCACCTATAATATTCTGACTGTTTTCTTTAGCTCCTCTTTCATAGCATCATAACCGCATTTTATCTCATGTAAGAACCCAAGATCAGAAGGTTCTCTGACAAGATAGCACCGTATGAATGCTCTTGTTGGTTAACGTATAGCAATATACAGTCAAACATGTCTTAAGCAGCCAGTCAATGGAAGGAGCAAAAGTGGTTTGACTGTATTTATTATTTATATATCAATTGTTGTTAATATAAGTATTCAACTTTATGCACATCAAGATTGTTTTTTTTTTGTCTCCCTTGTATTCTTAGTAACACACAATCTAGTGACACGCTATACAAGAGAACGACGGGTATGGTTAAATGATCGTATTTCTCAATCAAAAACTGCTTATAATATGCGTGCTCTCTCCTCTCTATACAGAAATATCAAACTGGTATAAGTATAAATACGATGTGTGCACTGCACAATATAAAAGCTAACAGTGAAACAAACACAATTATGTCTTTATTACAACCTTATTGCTAACTTTACTATGTCATTGCACTCATTTCTGTTGACAAACTGCCTGTCTGATAAACTTAGGTTTATTGCGGCAATGTAAGTTTATCAGGCACATGACGTCATTATCTATAATAAACGGAATATCCACAGGCTATAACAAAAATTTGATGCCGATTTTTTAATGTCACAAAAAAGACAAGTTAGAAATATTGACATGATAAAGAAAATACCATGTTAGTGTCTAATATTATCAACTTTATCAGGTGAGGCTTAGAAAAAAAAACAGGACGAGGCTCTGCCGAATATGGTATTCTCTATAAGACATGTTTAAGTAAGTCTCGACATAAGTGTAGGTTATATAAGGGAAAGATGACAGTAAAGAAATAATCAAGTCTTTATCACAATCTATATCAGACTTTAACAGGTGATTGTCTACCAAAGTGTAGATGCGATGTGTGCTCTGCAGAGAAGGACGGGTAGACTTGACGATTAAATCAAATCTACAGGTACAAGTGCACCACATAAACGGATCAATGTTACAATACCTGTACACTAGGGGAAAGGTGCATAGGTTGGGTTATTGTAAAAAAACTCTTTTTTAAGATTGAAAACTTTTGAAAGAGCATTATCTGATTACACTAAGCACTCCGCTTTAACCACTGTTGTATATGATATATATATCTTCTTCCGCAATGATGAAACGATTTTTAATCAGTATGTACTGTCCATGCGTAAAACGTATCTGTGTCGGTGTCCGTCATTATCGGATTTTATTTCATATTATCGGGACATAGTCTGGCAATGTTCAAATGGTGTCTGGCAAAGCTTATACGTGTATGTGACGTTTCTTTTCAAAGTAACACACTAGGCAGTTTTGATAAATGTTAGTAACTGTCATTATATACATCTACGAGCAGTTTTGATAAATGTTAGTAACTGTCATTATATACATCTACGGAGCCCCCCCTTTTTATTTGACCATTAAATAGCAATAGCCCATCAGTTACGTACAAAGTTGTTATGTTTATTTTATGTTTGCTCTAAGTTAACCGCCTTGTGCAGAAAAGTTTACCTTATACAAAAGTGTTATAAAGTGTATCATCAGTTTGCATAAGAAGGTCACTTTCTTGAATGTGCGTTCTTCACCCCCAGGGGTGTAGTACACGCTGACGATGTTAATGGGTTCAACGAGATCTCGCATGTAAAGTAAAGGTTACACACTACAATCAATCAATAAACGGTTAAACCAGTCCCAGCGTTAATATTGAGCGTATTTTATGTATGTACAAATGTCATTGTTTCAATTTATTTTTCAAGTAATAGCGTTATGAAAGTTTGCATAGCGATTCGTTATCATAGCATACTACAAATGAATAAAAATAAATGCTTACCTGTTATAAACACGGCTTTCTTTTCCGAATTGACCTTTTTCACGTTAGGAGCGGTGAAGTAAATAGTCAGTCCGAAACCTACCATCAGAGTTATAGCCAGATAAAAGCATCCGCAAGCTATAGTTATCGCAGCTAGCGCCGCCAGAACAGCAAGAAACACTCTATTCCCGTCCATGGCTATAGCAGATCTGACTAGAGTAATGTGTCGCTCTAGATAGTGTACCGATTGTAGTAAAGTTAGTTAGTTGTGTACCGTGTTTACATTCTAGTTGCGATACGAATTTCTAAATCTTCTGATATATAAAATAAGACATGCTCTGCTTAAAGTGTGTATATCTGTTTTATTTGGGGAAATGTTTAAACACCTGCGCATTATCGAAATATGTCACCTCAAAGTTTTCATCGTCTTGTCGTGTTTTGTGTATTCGATAATACTATAACTGGTGAATTTGCAATAAATATTAAAGGGCCTCGGCTTATATCAATGTTCTAAATACAAACTCATGTTTACTATGTCATCTTGTTTTATTTGAAAAAGCTAGGACGCATTTCATTCGTATACGTAAAGTAATTACAGTGTTATATGTAAATGTACATGTGCGGTTACGGTCCACGTTGATAATATATATAAAATTATAATTATGTTTGTGTGTGTATTCGACGGTAACTGGTCTGAACGAATATCTTCGCTATATTGAGTTCTTGAATTGTTATTTTATAGTCGTTCACATATTAACCTCATTTATAAGGACCTACTAATATTAGTGATGCGTAGAAATTTAAAATAACAATATTTCATTTTGATGACCGTCATTTATGTACACATTAAATGGAAGGAACATATGGCATTTTGATAAGTATTTATTTAACTGTTTGTAAAAGTATATATATCTACATGATGTAAATATGAATTTAAAACATTTCCAGTACGCATACAGACCCCTAGTTACATTATATATGAGTAATTGAATGGACATAACTTTGGTGAATGTTTGAAAAAAACTTTTAAATATGACAAATAGTGTAAAATAAATTTCAGTTTTTACATTATGATAAATAATCCAAGCAATTGTATTGTTCTATAAGTTAACTAATATTTTCAATACTAGATATAAACTAAACTAATGTTTATGCCGGTTTCTAGGAAAATTCTTAATGAAGAACCAGAGAGTAAAACTTTGAGATTATTGTATAAATCGTAGATGTAAATACTAATGTGAGGCATGGATATGTGCAAACAATATCAACATTTGACGTTTGTCGTCTCACACCACTATTACATTTCCCATAGGACTCCATTGTAACACTTATGTCCAAAACACATTGAAATAAAAAAACAAAACTGCAGCACGTGTCTGGGCTCAAATGTTTTACTGGTTTTCACTGGTTAAAGATCTGCAATTATAAAAGAAAAAAGAATACCTTGACCAGGTTGTTTAATGATTTTTTAAATTCAATGATTTTGTGATACCTGTCAATTTCCAGAGTAATGATATGTCAACAATTCACCCAGGATGCGGTTCGAACCAACCACTCTAAATGACTAGGACACATAAATAACTGCAACACAAAGCCTTGAAAAAAAGAAGAAAAAGAGAACTTAAGTTTTATTTCTACCTCTTACATATGTAGGTCCGGAGTAAGCAAGGGAGATAACAGTGGTGTGAGTCATTGTCCCTCATACCTTACACGGAACAGCATAACTATATGTGAATGAGGATCTGAAAAATTCCCAAAAACCGTAAATTCCGTTGTTGTGAATTTAATTACCTCCCTCTAAATTAAATATATATAAATTCACAGTATTTCTATGATCCAACGGGTTTATAAATCTGTCCTTTATATAGCATCTGAGTAGTCACGAATCCTTAACTGGATCCTACTCATAGAAAGCTATCACTTCGTGTATGTAAATTGTCCGTCCAGTCAAGATGTGTTGCATGTAAATCTATAGTATATACGTCATGGTCGACACCAAACTTTTTGGTTTGGCAGAGGCCTCGATATTGTGTCTATGGTTTGCATTGTAGCTAGGCGCGCTCGCCGTAGTCTGGTCTGTACCTTTATGTTTTGGTTATTCACAAATAATTATATATATTGAAATGGAAGCGTAAATGTGTGTTAACGTTGTAATATCATTTTGAATTTGGAATATTGTAAACGCAGTTCAATACATATTGATTTACCAATAAGTTTAACATTCGGTTGATTAAATAAGGCGTTGGTGGACAGGTGATATGCTACATCCATTTCTGGAGACGCAAAATACAAAAATAACCAAGAGGTTCCTCAGTGACATACATTATGTCTTACAAGTTTGACCTTTAGTACTGAGCTGTTTCATGCAAACTAATTTTTAAAAAAAAGCAACAACAAACACTTATTGGAATATGAGAGGTTTTGCGTTCTCTTACGACAGATGAAGTGTAATGATAAAAGGTGGTTCATGCAGCCATCTATGTACGTGAGACGTTAACAACATACATCAATATGCATGCTGACCTCATGTTGACCTCGTGTGACTATTGTGTATATCATAGATGTTGTAAATTGGATTTGGCTCTAACTCATTTGTGACGTGATTCTTCGATTACGTTTTCTTTTTTTTCTTCTTTTTTTTTTTTGAATGGGATTCAACGCCATTTTCAACACATTTCAGGTTATATATGGCATATCCAGTTTTACTGGTGGAGGAAGATCTCAGACTGAGTAGAACCACCCGTCCTTCCGCAAGGAACTGGAAACTTTCTCAGATAAAGTTTTTTACGACCTTAACGATAAGAAGTAAGTGATCTTGAGACGGCGCCTTAGACCACTAGGCCACGGAGGACACTTAGTATAATATAATATAACGTGGTATAAATAAAGAAGCATTGATTAGCAAGTCAATAAAAATGAGTATATGTGTGTCATTTATTCTAAAATGATCTTTTCAAATTAATCAAAGTACAAAATACACACACGTTTATTAGATCTAAGCCTACATGATAGAAAGTACAACATAATTTTTTTGCATGAAATTACGATAACGACAGATATCAAAGATATAAGAATATCACTGTCAGTACACATGTATTGTACAATAAAAGGTTATATCAACCAAGTATGATGAGTTCATTGACTTCAAATCGCCAGCGGTTAAAGGTTATCTTAACTAGAATAAAGTTGTTATCATTATTGTATTTAGATTGCATGCTGGGAATACCTCGTGGTTTTGCTCTGTTTTTTTACGAAATAGGTTATATATTAACATTACATGGTACATGAGACAGGAGAATAGTGACGTTAAGTATTTTTAAAACAGAAATAAGGCAATTATACTGATATCTTTGTTGTTTCCCCCACCAAGGAGAATAACATGATTGTGGTTATAATTTAGGTCATGCACGTGCACGCAAACACACATGCGCGCACTTTTACAATATTCAATCGATTACCCACAGGCAATTCCTCCTTTGAATGAAGGACTAAGAACTGTGCCGGGTCACAAATAGTTGTGTAACATTGATAACTGTTCAATGTTTGTTTTTTTAACCCACGTCGACCATCTACCGTAAACAGTCAGTGACTTAATTACGTCTCTGCCTACAGTCTAACGTTTCTTAGTCCAATTAATTCATCGCTTATTTGATAACAAAATCCAGCACTGATCAGTGGAATAACGTCATATGTTTAGCATTTTCGATCTCGGCTGTATCCGTAAACGTTCGGAAATTTCCGGACATTGTCGACTAAAATACGAAATAAAGAGACGGGTAAACGGTTATGTTTATAAACATAACTATACCATAAACCTTGTGGTATATCACCGCAGATATGAACTATATCACTTTGCGTAATCATTTGGTGTATTCTTGGACTGTCTACGAGGCCTAAGACACAATCGGAACATCGCTCGGCCAATTCCGCCTACGTACGAAATAACTACTTAGGCGGAAATGGCTGAGAGATGTTCCGATGACGGTATTTGCCGAGTATGTTCGATCAAATGTGCGAATATCATTGGACATTTTACGATAATCTGTCAGAGAGGAAACTACTGATCGGTAAATATTTTTTAAGACACGATTTATAAGAGAGAGGTCTCGGCTGTTGTTAATCCACGAAAGACGATACAAATTCGTTAAAAAAATGCTTGTCATTCATAAACAAGTTGTTTATTTCTTTATGATATTTTGTTACTAGTTATGCCGCTTTAAAGTTAATCAATCTTCTGACAGTAAATGTTCCGCTGAGATTAACATGATTGGTGTGGCGAGCAGATCGGTTTACACCGTAAAATCTTACCTGTTTGTGCTGTACTGTGACTGTCGAATACAATTTCAAGTATGGTTTCACAAAACGCCTCTTCTTTAAACCGTATTCAAATACACGTAGTTTATAATTGTTTGTTAATGGGTGGGTGTATCACTCAATAAATCAATTTTTTTTCACTTCCTGTTTCTGAGCATGCCCGCCACCGATTGAAACGGATTAGTAAGGGGATTTCCCTCAATTCAATTTGATTCCAAACCCTGAAGGATTGGCGAAACATAATTAAACTCAGTGTAATTAACACACGCTAAGATTGAAAATGTTAATTATTTGAGTGAGGATCTCTAGTTCCTTTTCTATTATACGTTACACTTTTAATTTGTTCACACTGGGTTAATCACACGTTACAATTTTAATTTGTTCACACTGGGTCAATTTTACGTTACACTTTTAAATTGATCACACTTGGTCAATTATACGTTACTCTTTTAATTTGTTCACACTGGGTTAAAACACTGCCCAAACCCTCGGCTTACAAAGAGCATTTCGAATTTATGAACAGAAATAGAAAGAAAAGTGTCTTAGGGTGGGTATGGGGGCTTACAACCATTTCCAAATATTACTAACTGAAATATCATATTAACCCTTTACTCCCTAGATACGTGTTTCCCTGCACCAATCGCAGAAGGCCTTTGAAAACAGTGCAGGAAGAGTTCAGATTGCTCGTAACGAGCAGTATAAACACTTCCTGCACTGTTTTCCACTCTGCCAGTTAATATAAACATAATTCACCCAATAATTCAAAAGCCTCCTATATTACAGGTGTCCAAAGGAGTCCTTATTAGAGGTGTCCAAAGGCGTCTATATTAGAGATGTCCAAAGGCGTCTATATTAGAGGTGACCAAAGGCGTCAGTATTAGAAGTGCCCAAAGCCGTCTATATTAGAGATGTCCAAAGGCGTCTATATTAGAGGTGTCCAAAGGCGTCTATATGAGAGGTGTCCAAAGGCGTTTATATGAAGTAAAGGGTTACAGAAAATAAAGACCTATCCTGGCAATAAAAAATGATGAAAATAAAGTAATGGGAATATTTTTTGTCATATTGTCATATATGACCACGACTGTGAAAAATATAATGTTGTTCAAAAGATTACAATAACGTTTACATAGAACCGAACTATGGAAACTGAATAAATACTCAAATTCAAATTTAATACGTATATCATGTTGACATGCACTTTTCAAAAATAGAGTCGAGTAAAAAAAATCACCAATACTGCCGTGTGTACTTTTGATACTTACGCAGTTTTATATTGCCGTTTGATTCGGACATTGAAATTTAATAAGTAACTGTTTGAATTTGTTTATTTTCATTTTTCAGTAAATAAATCGACAAATACTTTAAATCAATTAATTAAATCATTCAATGTAAAGAACTTAATTGATTACATATAACCACAATAGAGATCCCATCTTAGTTTATAGTTTATTCTCATTTATTTTAGCTCGATTGCGATGAAAGCTCAGAGCTTATATGAACCACTCCTCTCGAGTGCGCTTCCTGGGTCGAACAAGTACTGAGTGTTGTTTTATGAGAGGCATCGGGTCGATCGGGGGATCACACCCGCAGCCTCTGGTGTGAGCGGCCAACAATATATCCATTACACTACCGACAACATCTTGCAATTGATACCCGAAAGTTGTGTGGTTTACCCAATTGCTGGTGCTGCCCAACGCTCAAAACATGCATACGCAACACCACAAAAATCAATTACCGCAATTGACTTGGTTTTAATGTCCTTAAAGAAAAGAAAAAGCATATTCTCTCACCGCCCATTGACAATACAAATATTTGAAAAATACTCTACCATTTAAAGTTCACGTTTTCTGATAACATTTCATTTTTGCGTTATCTTTCGCCTACGCTCAATATTTGAACAAACTAAAATTACACCGCGATAACGAAGACAAATATACACGTCTTTATTGCAGCACTCATTTGCGCTAAGAACAAAGGTACGGCTCGCCGAAACGTATTACGGACTTTCACTTCAAATCTAGATTAAAGAACAGATTGATATAATTTAGATTACTGATAGTCGACAATTTACACGTGTCCCTATTTATTGTACATTTCAAAGTCGACATATTTTAAAGCGATACCTAGAAATTTTGATAAATGTTCACTTAATATTTGTTTCTTAAAATACATTACTGTATTTTCATTTCAAGATACAAATATGAAATGAAAATACCCCTTATGTTCGTTTATATTTCGGGGAAAAGGCGTGCTACTGCTAAATGCACCCTTGGTAATCTATGAAAATTAATGCAATTTCATCAGTTTTTACCGGTATAAGTGTTTGATTGAGTGATAGCTGCATCACCACGTCCAACGTATACGTTACATAAATGACAACTACGTCGCATTTACGGTGATAACTACACACGGTAAACCGATACTTCTTGTTATTTTTGTGCACGCGGTAAGCCAGTGAGGTGGGAAAACCCTTTTATTTTCGTATTATTATTACGTTTTTAAATCAAAGTTATACCGATACGAGCGGCATTATATTTAAGTTTCAAGCGAACAAATTTAGGCTTTAATGGTGTGTAGCTTCATTAAGGTGCCGGATCACCGGAACTATTAATTTTAACAGTAAATGTGATCAATTTATTTAAAACTGGCATACTCGTTTAACTGAGTCAACACGCGCAGTCTTTTACAATATTATTATTAATCTTAGATTTCAGCCTTATTTTAATTGTATCAAACTTGTCAAGTTTTGACTCTCGTTGCATCGATTAGAAGTAGAGGCAGGCCGTTGGATACGACCAATTAGAACACCATTTGACGAACGAAAGTGCAGAGTATGTAATAAATAAAAGGATTAATAAATAAAAGAATGAATATCATTTTATTATTGAATATGTGCTATATTCCGATCTGAGAAAAGTTTATATAAAGAAATAGTATTGCCTTACATTATTAATTTGTTAAATTGAGTACAATAAACAAAACTTAGTACTTTTATACTAAAAGCATTTCAAATAAGAAATATAACCATATATTTATGATTCACATGTATTTTCAATTACAATATTTATGGTAGGTAAGATCATATTGCATTATATTTGCTTTCTGACATGACTTTTGAATATTATTACTGTTATGCATACCACCTTCTCTACTTTCACCCTTGCTTAAATTTAAAGTTACATGTATTTGAAATGATGTACATGTATACCATGAAAAGAAAATTGTAACTGTTTATTATCATTTATAAACCACTGTCTGTCATATATTTGTACATATATCATGTACCAGATGGGCCTGCGCGCCTGTTGAATATTGGAAATAAAAACTATCATATCATATAATGTCGATGCGACATTTAACGTTACCACAGAATGATATATCCTAGCAAGAGTGCTTCTTTAATACAACATTAATTGTTTTTGTTTTCACTGTGGTCATATTTTCATTGATGTTGGAGCTTTTCAATTATGGGCAGGGGCAGCCTGAGAAGAGAGTGTACGAGGATGTATGAGAAAGTATATGCTGGCCCAACTAACTTGAACATTAAACGGGTCACTACATTGGTCACCTGTGTTTCAGTGAACTGTACCGAAAACAAGCGAAAGGCAAAAATATGGACGGTTTTGTATCGGAGAAAGTATATAGAACATGAGTAAGCACACTCCAGAATGAAAGACAGTAAACTTAGAGAAACAGACTAATACTGGAATGTACAGAATAAAAAGCTTTAGGATGAAGAACGAGAGTTTTAGCAGACAAATATGAAAGCAGAATGGAGTACTAATAGTGTTTGAAAAAAACAGTTATCAAAAATGAAACCCACATTAAATATGGACACAAATCGGTTTATTCAAACACAAGAACAGAAAGTTATATTATTAGACATAAGAAAAATAGAGAAAAGACAGCAAAAGGCTCTCAATCCTCCACGGCCGGCTTTTTTTTATTGAAACTGTTACCGGTATCCAACTGACACACTTGAAAAATACTCGAGTATGTCAACTTATAGCAACTACATAATTCCAATATCTCTCGCAATCCTGTGATGTAGAAGTATACATGTGTTTGTATGAAAAGCGATATTGTTATGCTAAGGTATCGGACATGTTGAAGTAGTTATTCTATTATAGTGTCCTGTTTAATTTTACAGGAGGCACAATCACAACTTTGCTAGGGGTGTCAGGGGGCATGATGTCACGAAAAGATATTTAGCTCGTTGCATGCATTTTCTACATTTTTCTGATATTTCAGATATTTTAAGCCGTTCAAATCTATAACACAAACAACATTTTATACAATTGCCCATTTTTACACTATTACCTTAAATACACATTGGTGGCTTTTTAGACCCGACATAACAGTACATATCAATTCTTGATAATACTCTGTAAGACAATTATTTGCTGGGTATTATGATACATTCATACTGCATATATTATATGCGAAGGATATGTTATATTTTTGCAAGAGTAATTCATATTTTGGGAATTATTTTTACAAAAACACTAATAAACATGTGAAACTCCACAAATTCTACAGTAGGCAAGTGCTTCCGTCTGCCTCGGTGCGGCTAATATATAATTATAATCTTCAACTCTTGATATCTAAAAGAAAGATTATTAGAACAATGTTTTGTTTGAATATTTAGAGTCAGATTATGCCATCGAGGGCTAATAGAGGAATAGTACAATGTAAATATTGTACATGTATTACATGAAGAACAGGTAATGGTATACGGGTCTGAAACAACTGCGATATGTCATACAAAATAGTGAGATGAACGATAATGTTCTAAAACGGAGAAAATACTTAAAGTAGTCCCATAGATGTTTCCGAAGTAATATATTGAGCTGTTTTCAATCTGAAAATGGTTCAATCCGTCACTTTTCTCGAATGCTTGAGGAAACAGTCATGTTCCCATTCAAAAACACATGTGTGCTTAAAACTTAAATATAATGCCGCTCGTATGGACTATATATTTGATTTAAAAACGAAATAATTATATGAAAATAAAGGGGTTTTCTTACTTCACTTTTTTTACTACACCGGAAAGCGGGTTGTAAAGGGAAGATATTTTTAGAATAAATTTCTGGTGCTTCCGCACGTTGGCTTCTATCTGTGTTTCAAGTCTCATTGAATTCCATCAAAACAAGGATTTGGTAATGAACAGAATCAAAGGGTCCTAGGACTGAAATTTTCTTAAATGTCCAACTAAATATTTTAGAGAAATAGCGCAGACAAGGAGTTAGATAATGGACGGAATCAAAGGGCTATAACTCTGTGAAAAAATCATCGAGTCGTACCACGGAAACAATATGCACATCTCAACTTGGTAGTGATGTATCCAAGCAAATTTTATAAAAGTCAAATGAAGATTATAGAGAAATATCCCGGATAATCATTTTTTTTTTCGGGAAGCATAAAAATCAATGGGTTTGTCAAATTTTTATTTTAAATTCAAACGATAACTTATACTTTCAAAACGAGCATGCTACCATTAGTTATATAATAAATAAACTGTTACGATTTATTATATATTTATGAAGTTTCATATTTTAACGCCTGGATATTTATATACTCCGAAAATAAGTTAAGCACCATATCCTTTATAGATTATACCGAACTAAAATTCAGAATGTTCTGCTAAAAACTAAAAAAGATAATTTAACGCAGTTTTCTGAACCTTGCTTAGTTTGCCTCTTAAAAATATATTTTTAAAAAAATAGAATTTGTTAGAAAAACAGTTTTAACCCAAATATAGTTTTCTTGTACTGTATTGTATTGGAGTAATAAATTGATTATATGGTTAATAAATATACAAATAATCTGATTTTAGAATTAAAATATAGAGGATTTTAAAACAGCGTACCAAATTTTTATCACCAAAAAGTATACGTTTAATTTTGAGAGGATGTTGTGAAAACAGTTATTACAACTAGTTTGATGTTAAAAGTAAATGGTTAAATCTTAAATTGATAAACTTTTATACAAAAAATACAAAATTATGAAAAATATAAAGGTTAAAAAGTCTTAAAGAAATAATGTAAATTAAAAAAAAATTTTGATTTTTGCATAAAGTATCAGAGCAGCTCTTAGCGTGTCTTTAAAACTAATCATAAACCATTTTAATGTGACATTTACGGGAAATAAATGACATGATTCTCAACTTATTTTGTGGAGTATAATTAATTCATGTCTATGTGGTTATAAATATGTTCATAGTGTAAAAAATGGTCTGATATGTGCACATGAGTTAATTCTATTCAAACATCGCCTGTGTCCCTTTAACACTGAAATGCTTACATGTCGACCGACCGACACGGCATACCAATTTTACTTGTAACGAGTAGTTCACGAAAGCAGATGGCATCCTATTTGTTTAATGATATGGTGTAGATTCATTAAATTCTACGAAGTTATATAATATGCGTATTCTGAATCAGAAATATGATATTAAGCCTGTACAAATATTACGCTCTTACACTTTAATGCGTTAAACTACATTCTCAACTCTTGTATTTAATTACGCTTACCCCGTTTCTAATAATAGTCGGTGTGTTGTACTTTATGCACCCAATCCTGTCTTAAATACTGCTTCTGAAATATATCAGTGAGATCAAGGACATATAGTTATTTTTATATGCGTTTGTATTGTTAGACGGACACATACATACAATGTGAATACATTTGCACATGGTTAAAAGGTCAAACAATTCAGACCAATGGCTACGGTTCAACACATTTGCATATTATTTATTTCCTTTTCAAACAGCCATTTATTGTCCCTCATATACACTAAAGAGTTTGTAAACGACAAATATAAACGTGTATTTAAACAGTTATCAAGTGCCGGAAAATGTGCATGCATTTATGTTTTCAGGTACGATCTTTGTACAAGAGCGGATTCAGGACTTCGAGGGGGTGGGGTGGGGGTGGAGGTTATTACATGTGATAAACAAACGAAATGGATTATTCGTTCGTTCTCTTCCGGTCTAGCGGAAAAAAACACTTACAGATTGAATGATTGAATGATATTCGTTGTTATTCAGTGATTGTCCAGACCTTAGGCCGCGGGGTGGGGCGTGCTGTACATGCCTATTTACCTGCACTTTCTCTCAAATCTCAGGAAGCCAATAATTTGCCAGACATCGTATAACAAATATTTCTTCCAAATGTCATAATTTGTAATTTATTATTGTTATAATTATGACGAAGCAATAATGTCACTAATATCAGTGTAACTATTATTATCAGTAGTAGTAGTAGTAGTAGTAGTGGTGGTGGTGGTGGTGGTAGTAGTAGTAGTAGTAGTAGTAGTAGTAGTAGTAGTAGTAGTAGTAGTATCATTGTTACTATTTTATCAGTAGAAGTAGTAGTAGTAGTAGTAGTATCATTACTATCATTATTTGACGTTCACCCTTTTCATGTCGTCTTGTTACTGAGATACGAAACAGTAGTCCTTTAATTCTTTCATTAAATCACTAAAACTCTCATGTCAATAGCTGTAATTAACGTTTTAATATAACAAAACGTTAAAAAACGACAAGTAGTCAACTTGTTGTTCAACTCACAAAACGACATTATAATTAATTAAACGCTGTATGTTTATAGAAACGTAATTTCTTCCGGACTTAATTCTGTCATTGAGGGGCATGTGTTTCAGCCAAACAGTGTACCGTCGAGGAAAACGCATCCCGTCTCGAAAAGAAAAAAACATATTTGAATTACGTTTCAAGTTCAAAAATGAAACTCAAGAACAACGACGTGCTACATTATTATATAATAGTTTATGCTAATTGAAATATCAGTTCGTGAACACTAAAGTGGTTTGTACATCAGTGGCTTTCAACAACTTCTCCAATCATATCACGACGGTGCCCACTTGAGACAGCATGATAATCTTTCGTTTAACGCCATTTTCAACACATTACATGTTATGTATGGCATATCCAGTTTTTTGGCGTGGAAATACCTCAGGATGAATCTGAGCAGATTCCTCCTTAAGTAATAGGTAAGCTTTCTCACGTAAAGATTTTGGACCGAACTGGGCTCTTACCCATGGCGCTGCGAGGTAATTGGTCGATGGACGATGTCCAGACAACTCGGTCACAGAGAACCCCGTTTAGATATAGCTGCCCTTTTTTAAAGTTATTTTCACCCATCAAATCAATGAACGTTTTACTATATGTAGATGCGGATCACTCAGTCCATTGTGTTACCGCTAGGTGGCGTTTACGCACTGACCTGTGTCCAACTGCATGAATTCTGGGATTTGGTGTCATTAGAACTATTTGATATAGAACCTTTCCCGTAGCATTATCAGGAATACCGCAATCTGCTTTTTCTCCTCCGGAACGATATCAATACTCAATTGACTCTACTTAAGTGGTTTGATAAATCCGTTAGATACTGCCGTATCTTGCATAATACCTGTGTGCTACTATGACAATTACTTAAGACAAACACGTGGTTTAACAAACGGTACTTTACTTCTTAGCAACAGCTAGCAAGGTGCCAAGCGACAGACCAGAGTACCCACTCCGTGAGAGACTGCCTCTCTGAGTCTCTGCCCGAATATCTCTCTCTCTCTCTCTCTCTCTCTCTCTCTCTCTCTCTCTCTCTCTCTCTCTCTCTGCAGTCTGACTAAAATGTCCCGTTTATAAAGCCCCCGCATCACGAACAGTAATGAACAATCATATTTCATCGTGACATTCATGGAGCTGCTAACTTGTTAACAAATCAGTCAAGCTTTCAGGTTGGGGTCATCTCTAAAGTGATGACGTACAGCCTGACCCACATGGAACAGCTTGACCTGGACCAAATTCAATACACATTAGTAACATGTTGATCGATATTAACACACCTGAAATGGTGACGATTATTGCTAGTGCAAGATGATATATTTCGAAATATTATATAGTAATTTTTAATTTTAATAAACATACATATAAACTTCGCTCTGAACCATTATAATGCCTCTAGGGCAGGTGTAATTCATGAGATGGCATCGAATGGATTCATCAAACCACTTAGGCAAAGTAAATTGGGTGCTTGAATGCTGTTTCGGAGGACAGTCTTCATTGCGGTAGTTCTGTTAATGTTCCGGGAAAATTTCGACATAAAATAGTTCTAATGTCGATAAATCCCAGAATGCATGCGTTGGGACACAGGTCAGTGCGTAAGCACCACCTAGTGGTAACAAAATGCATACATAGTGGGATATCTTAATTTGATAGATATTTAAAACCGTACCATTCCGTGACTCAATGTTAGATCTCTTGTAGTCGCACTGTACTTGTATCGGACAGAGCCTTCTGTATTCCGGACAACTGATTTGATGCCCCATTCATTCGCACTGTACTAATATCGGGCCGAACAATGATTCAGTATTCTGAACAACTGACAAAATGCCCCATTCAATTGCACTCTGCTGATATCATACCAAACATTCAGTATTTTGGACAACTGACACATTGCCCGCTTCAGTGGCACTGTACTGATATCGGATCGAGCATTCAGTATTCTGGGCAACTGACAAAATGCCCCATTCAACTGAACTCTGCTGATATCTTACCAAACATTCAGTATTTTGAACAACTGACAAATTGCCCGCTTCAGTGGCACTGTACTGATATCGGATCGTGCATTCAGTATTCTGGGCAACTGACAAAATGCCCCCTTCAGTCACACTGTACTGATATCTAACATAACATTCAGTATTTTGGGCAACTGATAAGTTTCCCGCTTCAGTGGCACTGTACTGATATCGGACCGAACATTAAGTATCCTGAACAACTGACAAAATACCCCCTTCAGTCACACTGTACTGATATCGGACTGAACATTCAGTATTCTGAACAACTGACAAAATGTCCCCTTCAGTCACACTGTACTGATATCTAACCAAACATTCAGTATTTTAGACAGCAGATAAGTTTCCCGCTTCAGTGGCACTGTACTGATATCGGACCGAACATTCAATATTCTGAACAACTGACAAAACCCCCCTTCAGTCACACTGTACTGATATCTAACCAAACATTCAGTATTCTGAACAACTGACAAAATCCCCCCTTCAGTCACACTGTACTGATATCTAACCGAACATTCAGTATTTTAGACAACAGATAAGTTTCCCGCTTCAGTGGCACTGTACTGATATCGGACCGAACATTCAGTATTCTGAACAACTGACAAAATGCCCCCTTCAGTCACACTGTACTGATATCTTACCGAACATTCAGTATTCTGAACAACTGACAAAATGCCCCCTTCAGTTACACTGTACTGATATCTTACCGAACATTCAGTATTCTGAACAACTGACAAAATACCCCCTTCAGTTACACTGTACTGATATCTAACCGAACATTCAGTATTTTTGACAAATGATAAGTTTCCCGCTTCAGTGGCAATGTATTGATATCGGACCGAACATTGAAAATTCGTGTGAAGCGCGTGGTCTAGGGTAGAGTGGGTTCGATCCTCCGCCACGGCTATGTTTGGTGTCCTTGAGCAAGACACTTTTTTTCCGCATATGGTACTGGTTCTAACCAGAAAGACTTCGAGCGTGATTTGCCTAAGTTGTAAGAACTTGTTTCACAATCGAAGTAAAATAAATAAGTTTTAAAAAAATAAATATTCTGAACAACTGACAAATTGCCCCCTTCAGTGGCACTGTACTGATATCTCACCGAACATTCAGTATTTTTGACAAGAGAAAAAATGTCCCCTTTAGTGACACTACTGATATCGGACCGAACATTCAGTATTTTGGACAGGAGACAAAATGCCCCATTCAGTGACAATGTACTTATATCGGACCGAACATTTAGTATTTTTGACAACTGACAAATTGCCCACTTAGTGGCACTGTACTGATATCGGACCTAACATTCAGCATCACGCAGGAACGCTACTAGAACCATATCTTAAGTCTTTGGAATGTGGCCTCTATGCCCCTGTACCTTATAGGCCTGCATTCCGCCTCCGTACACTCCATCCTCCGTATACACTTGGTGATAAATTAATGCCCCAATTCTAATTAATATATCAAGCACACCCACACAAACAACACAAAAACGTTAAAAGTAACCTATACTATAACCTGTTTAGCTAAGATAAGAAGTAATTAAGATTCATTGCCCTTTAGCCTGACTTCTGATATATGTTTGCAGCACGTGTATTTCATGAGAAACAAGAGACGTGGAAATTCCCCCGAAAACCATGTTTTTCAAACATTTTAGCTATTCTGTAACTATAACTCTATTTCATGCCAGAATTTTATGTACTTATGCAGAAAATAAAAAAGCATACAATTCAAATTTTGTTTTTTTATTTGTAAACATTGATGCAATAGTTTAGTTAAAAAGCATGAAATAAAGTTTTTCTCTTGTTTCTGTGCTATTCACTGGTTGTTTTGGCTAAAATATTACTTGCGTATGAAAGATGTAATGTGATTATACTCGGAAACAAACATGCATATTCATAAAATAATACATTAATATTTTCACATTTTGCATATAGGCTTAAGTGGTGGTATTGTTCCCAGTGCTAACCGATAGGAGGTAAGTCACACATGCTCAACTGATAGAAACAGTTTCTTAAACACGATGTTTGATTCTACAAATATATTACAAAATGCATCAAACATTATGAGAAAGTCAGCTGTGTTGTAAAAAATTTAAACGGACCTGTTCATTTCTCTAATAAATCATTTGTATTTTTTATAATATTTTTTGCCTCATGGCTATCAACTGAGCAAGGGCATCGCAAACCATTTTCAAGATAAAAATGTGCATGTTAATGGAGTTTCATTTTAATATAAAACAAAAACATCAATCCAAACATTTTTAGTATCTTCATCAAAATAACAAAAGAAAAGATTATTTTACTTTACTGCTAGAAAAATTGTAAAAGTTTGGTTGCGGAAAAATCAATTTTAGCATTTTTGACTAATTAAAGTGCCATAACTCTGAAGATAATGGTCAGAATTGGTTGATTATTGAACTTGGCTCAGATTATATAGAGATTCACACTTTGTGTAAGTTTGTTTCAGTTCTGATAAACAATACTCTAGTTATTGAGCGGAAACGGACAATTTTAGCATTTTTTACTAATTAAAGGGCCATAACTCTGAAGATAATGGTCAGAATTGGCTGATTATTGAACTTGGCTCAGATTATATAAAGATTCACACTTTGTGTAAGTTTGTTTCAGTTCTAATAAAGAATACTCTAGTTATTGAGCGGAAACGGAAAATTTTAGCATTTTTTACTTATTAGAGGGCCATAACTCTGAAGATAATGGTCAAAATAGGCTTGTTATCGAACTTGGCCTAGATTTCATAGAGATTCACACTTTGTGTAAGTTTGCTTTAGTTCTGATAAAGAATACTCTAGTAATTGAGCGGAAACGGGCAATTTTAGGATGTTTGACTAATTAAAGAGCCATTACTCTGAAGATAATGGTCCGTATTGGTTGGTTATCGAACTTGGCCTAGATTTTATAGAGGTACACACTTTGTGTAAGTTTGGTTCAGTTCCAATGAAAAATACTCTAGTTATTGAACGGAAACGAAAAATTTGACGCTGCCCACCCGCCCGCCTAATTCGCCAATCTAATAACCAGGTTTTCAACTTTGAAAAACCTGGTTAAAAACGTGGGCTGAAAATAAAGTACGTCTTAATTACATGTAACTGTATTTTGGCGATTCGTTATTGTAACGTGAACATGTACGGGTTTCAAAGTTTTTTGGTGTATTTTTTTAAATTTTCTTATTCACTTTCTCAAACGAAAATAAATAATTTACCTTCTTTACAATGTAAACGAAGGGAGAAAAAGAACACAAGATGTGTTATATGATAGTCTGTTGCATTGCCGTTCTAATATAACATTTTATCTATAAAAATGCACTTAACAATCTGTCTGATCCTGAGACCCATGAGGGTCATATATAAACCAACTGCAGCAGCTTGTGTTATAGATATTTTCTCGAAATGAATATCGCTTTCCCGAACAGTGATCGGTCAATATACAGACTCGTATAAATTACTATCGGAGTAAAGAGCAAACCACCTGAACGGAAAACTTCTGTTTTAAACTTATTTTTATATCAATTGTGAAAACTAAGACAAATCAAGCTCAAAGTCTCCATGGGTAGACGACATGTCCAACTTTCAGTCTTACAGCAAATAATCGTGGAATCGTGCGATTTACATGTCGTGCTTCTTATCGATTTCATAATACATGTGTAACGAGTTTAATAATAACTTGTAAGATTACTTTTTATCGAATAACTGAGGAAAATAGTACATTTAACATTCATTTAATAGATCACCTTTATAAAAAAAACGAGAAGAAATTGGACATATTAGATTTCGACAGCCTTCGTATGACGTAACGTCTCAAAACAAATCGACGTCGACGTCATTTATATATTCGGGCAAGCCGGAAAGAACTTCGACATTTAACGTATGAGAGCCGAGTTCTACAAAAAAAATCGATGAATAGGAATCGTTTTCATATCGATTAATAGAGATGTACGCGAGGGCATAATTATCAAGCAGGGTTTACCCTCCATTTCTTTCTCAAGTTGCTATTAGTACTTTCACTTTTACATATATTATAAATGGTTTAACATTTCATCTCGGTATACATAATAATTATATTATTATTGATGATACGAAGAGAACTGTAACTTATGTTGTTATAACTTATAATCCAATCCGTATGTTCAATGTAAATATATGTATATAAATATTATCACGTGATATTCCGGCATTCTGTGTAATTGATAACATATGTTAATCAAAATCAGCATCTACAAGCGGGAAGATACTGATGGAATGTTGTAATCACCATCACCAGCAGCATTACTATCGCCATATTGCGCAACCCAATGTTCAATGAACAACCAAATTAATAGCAAAATCGCAATGAAGAACGTATAAATAACAATATACAATGCAAATCATTGCCTCGGAAAGGGAAATAATATTGTTTTATCATTTTGTTTTCATCGAACCACACCTCGGTAGCACTTGGTTGTGTCATTTTCATACAGGTGCATCTATTTTAAGGCATAGCACCATTTGAAAAAGGAAGTGCTTCCGTCGCATAATGGCGGTTATAAATAATCATTGTTTCTTTTTCTTTAAATATGCATTTTCCTTATTTTAATGCTCATTTATTTTTTAATGGCATTATTGATGTAGTTTGAACATTTTGAAAGCATTGTCCTGTTTGCATTAGGAATTTAGAAGAAAAAAATGATGCTTGGAAATTGGGATATGAATACATGACTTTCGCTTTGTCAGTGAACAGTACACACACGGAGCAGAAAAAATCTCTTATATGACACATGACCCCTACTTTTCTCATCATAGTTTGGTAGTGCAAAAGTTGACAAATAGTAAAATGTAAGTTTCACTTCTTTCAATTGGGTCTCTCTACTAATGACAAGCGTTCAATTGTTTATTATTAACTATAGAATAAAGAACAAAATCAATGATCGGGTTACATCTTAGACAGCTCCAGAAGAGTTATGTCCCTGGAATGATAACTCGCAAGCGTTTATCAGAATATTAACAAAAGGCCCACGGTGGGAGGGTTTCTATTTGTCGAGTATCGAGTTTCGAGTAAGAAAAGTGAGTTTCGAGTAAGGGAAGTGAGTTACGAGTAACAAAAGTTAGTTTCGAGTAAGGAAAGTGAGTTTCGAGTAACAAAAGTGAGTTTCGAGTAATGAAAGTGAGTTTCGAGTAACAGTAATTTAATTAATTTAACCATATTTAATTAAAATGACTTGTATTTATAATACTTGGTTGCTAAATATAAAGTGTCGGTTCTTGAAATTTTCATAACTTTAAGATGATTAGTCCTTGAACAGTTTATTTTACTTCTTGAATTCAATTTTATTTGCTAATGCAACATACGACGTTCTGAAATTTACATCAATAAAAAAGAGAATCCAATTAAGACAACCGATGTAGCCTTAGATTTTCTCAAAATAATGGTTAGGATTTGGGTCGAATTTGGTCGCCAATCAAGTAAAATGAACGTTAAAAAAACTATGTTTAATTTAGCAGTATTATTGCTTTCATGTTACATCACTGCTCCCTAACAGGTATATTCGTGATATGTTCTACTATTATATATATATATATATATGTCATGTTTTTCAAAAACCATTTTCCTTTTAAAAATTAGATTTTAAATCAATAAAATATCAGGATTTATTTGAAACCCTGGTGAGATTTTGTTTAATTTGCTATTTATTATGTTTATTTTCAATGAGATAGCTATATTTCATTATTAAATCCATTAATTTAAACATATAACAAGTCATTTGTTTAGGAAGGTGTTGCAATGATGTCCACTTTATCTGCAATGTTCATGGTTACGTTGTTGTATTTAAGTAATGTATTATTTAAAAACAAGTAATTAATTCTTCTTTTAATCTTGAAAGATTAGAAAAACCACCGAATTCCAATGTTGATTTAATTAAAAAAACTTAATAAAAAAACTTAATAAAAACCTTTATGCGCTCTTTCTGAAACTTAAATCGGAAGTTCCTCAAAATGTTAATAAGAAATTGAACATTGATTTTAAATACAGACATGAGTATAGATGACTTGAAAATATAATACAAACAAAACTACAGACCAAACTTTTTCATTGATATTTTTTTACGAATATCCCGGAACAAACTTTATAAATGTGGATTAAGTGAAATTGAATTGTTTTCCATTTCTAAATACACAAGGAAAACAAATTTTCATTTTTTCTATTAATATTTGTTTTATATTTTTTATTCTTTTTCGTATGACTGTTGAAAGTAAAATTCAATATTTCTTATGATATAACTTTCCCAAAAACACTGTTTGGCCCTATAATTCCTTTACAAGATAATGATATGTTTGTATGTATCTTGATCTATAAGAAATATACTGACTCATGCAGATTGAAAAAAAAAAAAAAATATTTTGATATTTTTAAAGAACAAATTAAACGTTATAAAGAAGATATTCACTTTATATATATCCTACATCAACGGCAAATAATATAAAGGCAAAATGGAACATTATTAGAAGTATATTTTTAAGTAAATTATTCTGTTTATCTTCCTCTGCACAATGAGCAATAATTACCACTATACATGTGTTATCAGTGTATTATAAATAGTGTTGTTTTTTCTACTTTCATCGTATATAAAAAAATAAAAACAACATTATTTTTATTGCTTCATAAAACAACAAATTCTCTGTAGTCGAATTATCTTATATATATCGTTCGGTTTTATGGCAACTTTTCCATTTATTTGTGACGGAAGACAAATCCCAAGTTTTAGGCGCAAGCGGTTATCTGATCAGATCATCGCCCTAAGGTAAGCAAGCTGATTAGCTTCCTCACAACACAATACAATTTTTTTGTAATGTTTGTTACATTTGTTTATGTTTCTTTCATTTCTGACAACCAAAACAGTTTTTTTAAAAAGTAAGGTAAAAATATAAAATATAAATATATAATATAAAATACCATGTTATGATTCTGACACATTTTAGCTGCCAAAAGATAAGAAAAAATAAATACATCAGATATCCAACTACAGCAACAATGTGGGTTTTGAATTTTGTAAAAGAAAAAGATGCCTCTCCACAAAATGGTTACAAATACATGTAATGCCATTTTATTTATAATATTAGATGTTTTATGTGATTTGGTTACCAAGTTCAATTAGATAAAACAACCTTTTCAGCCAAGTCATGATAGCACGGTCTTACAAACACATTCATGATTAATAATCAGCGTGTAAAATCTGACATCACTCAATTTGATTCTAATGTGTCTCTCGGGAGACCCCACATCCTGCAAAATAGCAAGGAACTATAGAATTCTCTCTATTTCCCTAAAAATAGGAATTATTCTGTTTAGTGAAAGTTTGTAATAATTCCAATGTTACTATGACCAATAATTCATTAGAAACACGATATAATTTATCTTAAAAATATTAACATTTACAGTATTTTATGTAAAATCAATAAAGTTGTCGTCTAATTAGAAAACTACTTGTTTTAGACTTAAAGATGTACAATTTAAGACTCCCATATAATATATCCAAATAATAACTACTAAAGTACGTACTTGTAAAAATAAATACTTCCTTTTAAATTTTTCATGACATTCGTATAATATATGATTTTGTGCATTTACATGACATTGTGTCATTTTATCTTAAATGTTATGAACGTAATATGATGTTCTTTAATAATTTTATTGACTGTTAAATCTATTTTTCTTTCGGGATTAAAATAAATTAATTTTACTTCATAAGCGTTGTGTTTGAGTGTATATGTCAAATTCAGGAAGGTTCTGACATCTGTCATTATTAATCTGTTAATCTATAAGTTAGTTCAACTACATTTTATCAGGTAAATTCTAACATTTACTACCTATTTTTATTAATAATAAAAGGTAGATGTTTACCCGGATTAGCACTTGATCCCAGTACCGCAAGTGTCTGCATCAATATGAACAAATATGACTTATCAGTTTTTGAGTAGGAAGATATTTGACAATTCACTATTTAATAACTTTTTTGGCCCTATTGACCACTAATGGATATTAAATCCCACTTTAATTAAAAGACCCAGTCTCAACTATTAGGACTAAACAATACTCCAGATACAAAGATCTGGAGCATTGTTTAAAAGGAAAATTCTAAAATACTAGTATATGACAAATACAGAATTAACAGTTTTCCAATGATGTTCACGTAGGTGTTCTTATGGAAAAATCAAAGTCCCCTTACTGGGCCACAATGAGTTCTTGCTCCTTTATTTAAATAAAATTGAAACCAACAGGGATTATTTATGTCTTAATATCAATATAGAACATTAAATCTATAGTTTTCTAAAATACTGAAACCACTCGAATCTTTTCCAAGCAGAGTGTCATAATAAAATAATGAAAAAAGTATTTTGAGAACTTCACAATTTTATCCCTTATCAGCTCCTTGCTGGTCCCTTATGGATTTCAAATCCCCTTTTAATGGAGTCAGTCTCAACTGTTATGACGGAACAATGCTCCAGACATTAAGATGATTAAAATAATACCTAATATAGATGAGATAAACAGAATTTCCTGTTTCCAATTGTATTCCTGCAATCATGTATGTTAAATTTTAAGTCCTTTTGCTAGGACCCAATCAACCATAGCCCCTTTATTTGAACAAACTTGAAATTACAACTCATAGAGATATCCCATTTATGCTAAATATGAACAAATCTGCCTAAAGATTTTTGAAATTGGGAAGATAAAAACTGATAAGCCACTGAGATGGAGCTAAATTTGAACCCATGGCCATGACTGGAACAATTGTACGAGAATTTAATCAAAGAATTCTTCACACTAAATATGGCAGAATTCTGTCACAAAAAGAAGTCATTTAAAGAAATAATTGACAGACAAATAGACAAACAACGGACAAAATTAATCAGAATACTTCACTTGAGCATTAGCTTCCGGTGAAATAAAAATGATGAATTGATTGATAAGCATAAATCAATGGATCCAATTTTTTGTATTAGAAAACAATCATTATGGATATAAATAACTAACTTACTTGTATTCTAACTCTGTAAGATCTAACTTAAACACTATTCAAAATCTATCTGGAAACATTTACTTTTAATGTATCTACATGTAAGTAAATAGCAATTCAATTGTTGAATAAGAGATTTTATGTTTTAGTGTATGAGCTTCAGTTTAATTCATTAGTATAAATACAAATCCCTGAGCAGAAAGCATGATCTCTCTTAACACTTTACTCCATAGATACGCGTTTTACTGCACCAATCACAGAACACCTTTGAAAACAGTGCAGGAAGAGTTCAGATTGCTTGTAACGAGCAATCTGAACACTTCCTGCACTGTTTTCCACACTGTCAGTTAATATAAACATAATTCACGCAATAATTCAAAAGCCTTCTATATAAGGTGTCCAAAGGTGTCTATATTAGAGGAGTCCAAAGGCGTCTATATGAAGTAAAGGGTTAATATAAAGTAAGATATGCCTTAACATACATGTATGCATAATATGTACTATGGACAATGGTTATCACAAATGTCTAGCCAATCACAGACTAGTAAACACAATTACAGATTCACACAGACAGAGCTGTCGACACATCATAATGGACGGATGGAGTAGCTAAGGATTGTTCTTCTCCTGTACATCAACCATCTTGAAATTCTAGCCATATATGGAGGAATACGTGGGTATTTTTGACTTGATAATTGGAAGACATTCCTGAAATTACAAAATATGAGTGACATTTGAGAAACTGTGACGGGTTATGAACAAAACAATTTGCCAAAAAATGAAATGATGTATATACGACCGCACTGAAATGAAATAGCCTGGTAATTGCCACAGTTGATCACTAACATTGAGCATGAAAGAAAAGTACTTATCTTTCATTTATCTAAACCAACAAAATAGATATTTTAATTTTTTATTGAGCGAGAAATGGACAAATATTTTTTCTCTATTTTGTTGGAATCTGCGGCTCTATTAAAGCCTATTTGTATGTCTTTACTTTGTCAAAAAAAACACGATTTTTTTGGTCAATATTTAAAACACAATATATAATCAAAATAATCTGAATGTTTTGTATCATAGTGTGTACTAAGACTACCAGTTTATTTCAAAACTGTATTATTTAATTTATTTTTCGGCTGAAAGGTTTTTACAAAACAGATAAATTAATTTTTTTAGTAATTTTAAATATTCACAATAATAAACTTTGAAAAGGGATAAATGTTTAATTGGCAATATTATTAACTCTTTTTCATTATATATATAAAGAAATGTATTAAGAAAGAGAGAATAAAAATTGATTGTTTAAACACTTTCATCTAAATATATTCTCCAAACAATAGTATGAATGTACACATTCTCATTAAAAAATCTCATAAATTCATTCATAATTTACTCTATGATATTACCCTTCCTCCATTACTCTCCAAGGTGTGTAACGAGTCTGTTATATTCTCCCTGTGTTTCTTATCCAACATATGTTTTGACACCTGTTAAAAAAACCCACAAATCAACGTATCAAGAAATGAACAAGTTCCCTTAATGCAACATTTTTACTCATATAACAATAATGCTACTAGACCTAACATTTTGATGTCTTAATATTCATTATCAAATAGGTATAAAGACAAATTTTCTATTTCAAATACCATTACATGTTTCTCAAAAAGATTGATTCAGCATTACTGCTGCAAGGTATTAGATCAAAGACATAACTTTGCATGGCCTTATCTGCAGTCCAACATATGGCCTGTAGATTGTACAAAAAAAACCCATCAATTTATGTGTAATCTCAAAATACAATAGCTTGTAAGTATCAATCATATTTTCTAAGCTTTATTTACCATGCAATTTCAGACAAACGTTTCTTAGTTTCCAAAGGATAGAGAAGCAAAACTGCTATTTTCTTGTACATATTCTGAGCTTTTTTAATCACCATGAAGTTGATTTCTTGAGTAGAATAATAAAACACACTGTCCACCAAACAACCACTCCACTCCATCTTGTCTGAAAGTTGAGTTGTTACTTATTAACATGTCACTTACTGGCACTACAAGTTTATGTAGGTGAGGGTTGAGATGGGGTCCAACCACAACACTTAATTGTACCAGTGTGTCCAGGCCCGCTTCAAACACGTCACCATTACTGTGCGCCTACAACATAGAGACCAGAATGACAATTATCAAGCAAACTGTCTTGTGCCTACAACATAGAGACCAGAATTACAACTATCAAGCAAACTGTCTTGTGCGTTGCATTGCTTCTGACAATCATTCAGATACATCAATATTTTGTTTGATTATTCAACGCCGTTTTATGCCATTGTCGGCTAACAGAAGATCAGACTAACCATTTTTGAAGGTAAATCAGTACTCAAGCACACCCATCTCCTTAAGTAAATGATAACTCTCCCACTTGAGCCAGTGGTGAGAGACAAATGACAATGAGATTTAATATTGCTTATCAATCATCATGGATACAGTGGCTGAGTGGAGATTCGAACTGGTGACCCCTGGATAGATGGTCAGATGTTCTATAGTTACATTGTCTTAAAAATTCTACATCAAAGACGAGCAGCAGCTTTTTTAAAATAGTTAATGTGTCTTTAAACATCATAAGGCAGCACCATCATGTAAAATATATCCCATATAATGACAATGTTGATCATGATTAGCCAATAAAAACTAGTCAAACAAATGACTCTAGAAATTTTTAGCTTTCAATCAGTTTTCATTCAGTTTTCAATGACCATGACACACATTACACATGCACTTAACATCATTTCCTTTGACAAATACATGTACCAGGGTTGGGAATAATCACATGTACAATGTGCATATTTCACCTTTGATATCAGTGGAGATTCTCTAACTGGTTATACATGACCAGAGACATAAACAGAGATAGGCAACTGCAGGCACTTGCCTAAATTTCAGGTGGTACATTTGGCATTTTCTAAATCTTGGAATTACAAACTCCTCCTGCACCAACTGAACATATTTTTGTGATTTTGGTATCAAAAGAAAAAGGCTTGATTGTGACTTTGGATGGTAAACTGCTCTTTTTAAATTTAAGGAAATGAAGAACTTTTTCACTTATTGTTATTTTTGTGTGATCATTTTCAGCCCATTTTTAAAGAAATCAGAAAAACTTCTTTAAAATTATTAAATATCTGTAGGACATTTCCGCCATCAAATGGAGAATAATCTTCTTCATTTTTCTAAATAAAACTTATATTTATATTGTGTGTTCTAAAAATGTATTTGTTAAATCAAGTACACTTTCATTTTTTTTTGTTAAAATAAAAAAGAATTCGTAAAAATTCCTACATTTTTCGTTTTCAATCCATAATAATTTGAGCTCTGAAGAAACATATTAAACAATTGATAACTGGAAATAGTCATCATTTTTATCAGCTTTACTTTGGTACAAAAATTAATAAATTCAGACAAAGATTCAAAGAATTATCAAAGAAATACTAAAGGTGCAACCCAAAATAACAGCCGTGTACCGATATGTTATATTGATATTAGCCTGCCAGTCTCTGTACATGGCCTAGTAATACTCTACCTATAGACATTATATTGAAAAAGGACAGGAGAGACGTGGAGATATACTCTTAAAATACATATAAGATGTTTGTTTGATATTTGGCCAGGTCGTGCAAAATTAAATAAGTGCTATCTTGATTGTTTTATGTAAATAATTTGTTATTGGATAATTCGTGGCCCAACCCTTTTATTTTTTCATGTATACAGAAAAGTCATAAAATATGTTTAAAATAAAGTTTACATGACTGTATAGTTGGTCACTCATCACTGAAAGAATGATTAAATGTTATTTTATGACATTTATAACAAAGTACTCTCATCACATGCTACATATTGAAATTAGAATATGTCTCTGTCGAGTATTATATCATTTTTGCCAACGAGTTTAATAAATTCAATAATAAATGAGCACAAATACAAGATTCATTTTATCACACAACTCAGAAAATTAGTACATTTACCCTTTTTTTAGTGTATGATTTATATATTCGGGGATATGAGACTTGATTTATATAAATAATATGTCATGGACAGGCCTTCTAAAATTCCAAAATGCAAATCGGTCCAGGTTTTTTACTACCGTAAGAATTTCTCATGGATTTATTACACCCCTGCACCACCATAAATTACGTGATAAAATGATCAGCTTGCCTAAGCTACACACATACAGCATTATTTTGTAGTTAAAAAAAACTGTGCTTATTTAAATAAAAAGAGACAACATTGTTTACTTACTAGTGCACTACGAATTGCTACTGTAACTTTGGGCAACAGGGGAACCACTCTCTGTACCGAGTCCTTAACCTCCAACATTTCTTTGAAACCATTTCTTGCCACAAATATATATGGATGGACCGTTTCTTTCAAACCCTTTAAAAACAGTTTATTCTGATTACTGGTACTCTTTTAGTTTATATTAATTTATTTTAATTGCGAAGAAAGCTCAGAGCTGACATGAACTGCTCGAGTCCGCATTCTGATTAGAAGCAGAACTAAGTGTTGAATTTTGAGAGGCATCAAGTAGAGCTAGGGATTGAACCCATAACCTCTGGCATAAGCAGCCAACACTCTATCCACTACACTACTGCTCAGCATTTTCTTTTGCTTGTAGCATTCATCAAGTGAAGTAATAGTGACTAACGTACAAAGTGGAGTTTGTAACATTCTCATGTTTCTTAGATTATCAATAAATAATTTAAGGAATATTATTTCTTTAAATAAATCTACCATTCTATCTGCTATGCTATTAAAATGTTAATTACTCAAAATGACCTCTAAAATGTTTGAAAGGATTTTACATAATATTATACTGGTCATACCTATTACTGCGAGTCTAAAACTTTGCCAACCATGTAAGTAATGGCATCAATAATAAACAGTAATAAAGTTACTTAAGTGTGCTGAGTAATAAACAGTTGCTGGTATGAAATGTAAACAAATGCCGACGCTAACAGAAATTAGAGCTTTGCTCATGTCTGCGATATTGTTATAATATGGGCATTAGTGGTAATAGGTATATCGTGGTATTAGGTATACAAGGGATATATATTACTAAATCATAACACAATAATTAGACAGACATTGAAACTCAAACAATACTAGCACGGTCAAAATGTGTTAGTGCTCACTTCTATTAAGCAACCACTTGCCTTAAACAGCCACTTTTCTATTTACCATTCTTATAATTTTAGTTTTAATCAACCTGTATTAAGCAGCCACCTGCCCTAAAGGGTTATTTCCCTTGACTGGCTGCTTAAGACTTGCTTGATTCTAGCTGTAATTCTAAGAGTGAAATATTGACTCTGCAACAAACCTCGGCCAACGTAACTAGAACTGGGTCAAAATGTACTTGTTCTGGTGGGGTACTCCATGCAAGCTTGTGTTTCACTGAGCCATGCATTAATCTACAAACACAAAACATGCAGTACTATATTAGTAATGAGAACATTTATTTCAAGGGAAATTATTTAGTTCATATTAAAGCAAATTAGACTATTGCACTGGAAACAGTGTTACAGAATCCCTACTGACATTTGCAAATAAACGGGTCTCCAAAAATGAAATAAGACAGAAGTTGTAAACGTGTTACAAGTCAGAAATGAGTCTAACTACCAATACAACAGTGTCAATGATGCTTGATGTATATCCAGCTTTGTGTCACATGTGATTCGTCTCTCACTACTGATTCAAGTGGGAGTTATCAGTTACTTGTGGAGTTTGGTATGCTCAAGTACTGATTAACCATCCAGGATCCCAAAAAAGAGTGATAAGGCCAGAAAATAGCTGTGCTTAGAGCTACTTGACCAAAATAAAATAGTGTAGAAAGGTAGGTAGGTAGGTAGGTAGGTAGGTAGGTAGGTAGGCATTTTTTTTTCTTTTCTAATTTTTATTTCATTGAGAAAATTTCATAATAATGAACCATTATAAGCAAGTTGATTTTAACTTGTTTTTCAATTCTAAAAAAAACTACTAGTAGTTATGAAAGTGAATCAATAAGGAACAATTCAAGCATTATTTTCTTGACACATTATGCAGATTGGTCTTATTTCCTTGAGTGTGCTCGCCTCCCCACCAGCAGTGTGGGAAATACTGAATGGTGCATAGGTGCAATGTTGCTATGAAACAGAATAAAAAAGAATACATCACTTACCTACATCGTATTCCACCGTTAGAGTATATAGCAGCAAATGCCTACTGGTTTCTAGAAGTGCTGAACTGTCAAAAATATTAAGAGAGTTTATGACAGATAAATAATGATGGTCCTTACTTATATGGTTTATTGATACCATATAAGAAGAACAATCTCAAATGTCATGGTCAAACAATACTCCACATATCAAGATGATTAAACTAGTTTTTAAAGTAGATGAGAACATGAGAATTTCCTGTTTTCTCATAGTATTTCTATGTAAAAATCAGTCCCCTTACTGGGTCCTGATGAACTCTGGCTCCATTATTTGAACACACTTGAAATCAATACTCATAGGGAGTAATCATTTATATTAAATGTGAACAAATTTGACTGGTTTGTTCTTGAAAAGATTTTTGGAAATTCACTATTTTACCCCTTTTTAGGCATCCCGCTAGTCCCATATATGTACAGGGTATATCAAATCCCCTTTAAAGGAACTAGTCTCAAATATTAGGACTGAAAAATGGTCCAGATCTCAAAATGATTATAATAATTCCTAAAATTGGAGATTTTTTAATATTATGATTTTAATGTAGTCTTCTTCAAGATTATCACATGTTTTATACATTTAATATCTATACATTACACATAATATATTGTTACACATATTAAAAGAATTTGTGCTATGTTATTTTCCCAATTTCTTTTTTAAAAAATGCTTATTTTCAGAAAGTCATGGATCTGACACCATTCCCAAAAGTGCGAGCAAAGCCTTGGTGAAATACTGCTGCATGTAACAATACTGAAATGAAAGTACAATGACATATGACAATTATCAGGTGATGAAAATAAATATTCATCTTGAGACAAAATCTATATCAATATTTTGACATCTCAATACTTTTTGGCATTCGTTCCAATATTGTGATGAGTTTCGACTGCCAGTGTATTATAAAATAACTTATATATATATATATACAAGTTGGCTCTTGACTTACTGTTCACATTAACAATAATATACATGCAAATAATATACATGTACACCCCGACAAGCCTGCAAGTACTTTGTGATCTTCATTACAGGTATTTGACTTTTATTTACGCATCTCTCCTAAATGATAATGGAGTACCTAGTTGAAAAGCAATATGAATGGGTTTAACATCATTTTCAACACATGACAGGTTATGTATAACATCCGTTTTTATTGGTGGATGAAGACCTCAGACTAATCTAATCAGGACCAAAGTCAAATTGCAAGTACAATGTAACTGACAAGCTTTCTCACTGGAAAGTTTTGGAATGAAGCTTGACTTGAACCCAGGACCTCAGTGTTGAGAGGTGACAAAAACAAGAATGCAAGAGGTATGTCATAGAAATTAAGTAACCAAAGGGTTAAAACTATCAAAATCTGCTTATTTACATTGATTATGAAACAAGTTCTTAAAACAAATGAATTGACAAATAATATTTTGACAGATCGTTCACTATCATATGAACAATAAAAAATTTCACTTCAAATTTGTGCTTCAAACTAAATTCTACATTTGAATTGAACCTTTTTTTAAATTACTTAATAGTTTTTTTTATTATTTATAATTCTGCTGTGATTTTTATTGTTTTGCCTTTTCACACAAACCACTTTAAATGTCAAATCTCTCAACATCTGACTTACAGGATCTATGGTCTTTGGATTGAGTTTATCTGACGGTTTTGTTTGTTTGTATCCTGTAGAATTTTTACCAGCACTTGCAGGTGGGGTCCTGGATCCCCGAGAACCGGCTAAATTTTTACTCCTGGCACTCCCAGACAGAGAGCTTGCCATTCTATAGCCAGGAACGCTTCACTATAACCTGCAATAAAGAAATATACTGTGAAATCATTCATTTTCATTGGAATTAAATTTCGATGTTTTTGGTTCATGGATATATTCATGGGGACTTGCTTTCATTGAAAATAAATTTTAGAAAAAAATCATTTTAATGAGAACATTTGGCTCATTTGAATCCGAGTATTTCAACAATATAAAAAAATATGATCGCAACCCCTATTATGTATATGATATAAATGACAAAATTATTTAATCACTGATACAATTATAAAATAAAGCAATAGTGGGCCGAAATAATGACAAAATACAAATCCTGTTCATCAATATATTCTGCCATGACAATATAATTATAAGTAGAAGACAGCTGCCGCCATTATTGTTTTCACTGTTGTAGGTGCGTGAAACACTAATCTCGCTGTCATGAGATTGAGAACAATAGGTGTCTACATAATACTGCAAGAAGCATCTGTTCTCGAGAGTCTCTGTGGAGAACAGCAAAATGAAAAAATGAAATATGGTTTAAAAAACATCAAAGCTGTACATATACTTTCATTTAAATCAACTACATTCTAATTTATTAAATAAGACATGTCACTGGTAAGTGTTGCATGCCCCCAAATGGTCTGTGAAAATAACAATATATGTTATAATAGGTAGCGATGTATCCATGAATATCAAGAGTAATGGACTGACGTTTCAGACTAGACATGCAATTTCATGTTTTTTTAACATTAAAGTGTGACCTTGACCTTTATATAACATTGACTTTGACATCTAATGTAACGATCTGGGTATTTCTACAGGTAAATGCAGGTGAAACTTCATCATGACATGCTGATCACTTGTGTCAAGCTATTTTAAAATCCCTCGATGTAAGACAAAGTTACAGACCAGAGATGAAATATCAAACAAACTCAATGTGTGACCTTGAAGTAAGGTTATGGGTCTTAACATGACACGTCATCATGTCATGTTGACCAATTGATAAATTGAGCCAAGTGTTTTTGAAATTCATCCATGTATGACAAAGTTAAAGGATGGACTTGAAACACCAAACAAGCATTGTCATACAAACTCAAAGTGTGACCTTGACTTTAGAGGTACGGGTCTAGGTCTTGCGCGTGACAAGTCGTCATGTCATCTTGACCTTTGAGTAAAGGTTCTGGGTATAAAATGCGACACTTAATTATGTCATGTTGATCAACTGAGCCAAGTGTTTATGAAATTTATTCATAGGTGACAAAGTTGCAGACTGGACACAAAATCTTAATCAGACTGAAAGTGTCATCAAACAAAGTTTAATTGTGACCTTGACCTTTAAAGAGGTAGTCTGGCTGTAATGTGCAACATGCCATCATGTTATGTTGATCATTTGTAGCAAGTATTAACAAAATCCATCTATGCATGACAAAGTTACATGCGGGACACGAAATCTCACACAGACTCCAAGGGTTGTCAAAAAAACACAAAGTGTGACCTTGATTTTTGAGGTACAGGTGTGGGTCTTATTCAACTCACATCGTCATGTTACGTTGATCATTTGTAGCAAATATTTTTAAAATCCATTTATGCATAACAAAGTCACAGGCCAGACAGGAAAACTCAATCAGACTGAAAGTGTCATCCAACAACGTTAAATTGTGACCTTGAACTTTGAAGTGGGAGTCTGGGTGTAACGTGTGACAAGTCGTCATGTTATGTTAATCATTTGTAGCAAGTATTAACAAAATCCATTTATGGGTGACAAAGTTACAGGCCTGACACGAAATCTCACACAGACTCAGTATTGTCAAACAAACTCAAAGTGTGAGCTTGACCTTTGAGGTACGGGTGTGGATCTTACTCGCGACATGTCATCATGTTATGTTGATCATTTGTAGCAAGTATTTATAAAATCCATCGATACATCACAAAATTACAGGCTGGACACCAAATCTCATACAGACTCAAAGTGTTATCAAACAAACTCAAAGTGTGACCTTGACCTTTGAGGTATGGGTGTGAGTCTTATTCCGGGGAAGGTGGGGGTAGGATAAAAATGAGACTAAATTGTCACTGACCAGCTGTAAACTTGTTGAAGCTGATACTGACCTTACTTGGGAGGCTATTCCAGCTTCTGATTGTTCTAGGAGTGCTACTTCTCTATGCACAAAGTGGTAGCAGTCCTAGAACAATCAAATCTGGAATGAAAAGGCAAACATGGTGTGTGTTATATATACAGTCAAACCTGTCTTAAGCAGTCAGTCTAGGGAAGGAGCAAAAGTGAACCTCTTAAGACAGGTTGTTGCTAAATACAGGTTAATTTACTCTGAAAGCACAGAAATGGGAAATAAAATATATGGTTGCTTATGACAGGTAGCTTCTTAATAGAGGTGACTGCTTACACAGGTTTGACTGTATAATGATTTTGGTGTTTTATCGCACTTATTTCAATCATATTGCTTTGTCCTTTGCATAATTTACTTAATTTGCAAAAAAATACTGGGTCGGAGCACAGTAAACAAATATTTTTTTAAGAATGGACTCGTCACGAAAGATTATGATAGGTTGAACCCCTATCTTTTTTGAAGGCAAATACTGCGTAAAAAATTGTACATGCAAATCAGAACCTCGGCGGAGTGAGTGATATGGGTTATAGAGGAAAAAGAAAGTTTTCTTCTGTCTTCTGATATTTCGTCATGTTTTTAGTTTATATCTATGTTTATTTCAGAACATTTTCTCACTGCTAAAGAATAAAAAAGTATTTAAATTGAAAAATTTACAGTGAAAATATATGGGTTATAGAGAAATATGAAAATAAAACATTCTTCTGTCTTCTGATATATATGTTTTGTAATTTGTAATATTTTATTACCCCTTTAAGTTAACAGATTAAAACCATTTATTCACTCCTGATTTAAATACATAATAAATCCAAATTAAACACTATTTTCTTTTTCATTTTTCCGCAACATAAGTTTGATCAGTCAAGCCTAGCCACGCTTCACAGACAAACATTGATAGTTTAATATTTCATGATCTTCGGCAGTTCATCTCATATTTTGCAACGTCCGATATTAGATACATACGTTATAGAGGAATCATGTTGATTCAAGAGATATCAATATTATCTTCTTAGTATAATTTTACTAAGATTTCAGTGGTTAATGTTTTACATCAGCACTATTTAATGAAAATATATGCATTAAAAGCGTCACACGGAGTGTATTGGTTACTTATGAAATGAAAGAAAGGTATCAATTAATAAACTTTTGTAAGTGTTTGCTTTCAGACGCAGATTTTCTCTTATATGAGCACAGAGCTGAGATTATCTGTGAAATATTTCTAAAGTAAACACTCACAAGTCAATTAAAATATGGGTGTCGAAAAATAACAATACAAACGTTACCTATCCTTACTTTGTTTCTCTTTAGATAATGGGTATGTGTCTATTAACAGATTTTTTTTACCATATTATACGGAGGTCGAAATTCAGTGGCTTCCAATTCGAAAATCATGTTTTTTTCCCCAACTGAAGCCCAAAAAAAAACAATTAATGCATTTTTTTCAATTTTTCTTATATAAGGGGATAAAAAAACAACTGGATATGAAGTATTATTGTAATTGTTACAACATGATCTTGACACTGTTACACTTTATTTTCCAGTTTGCTAAAGCCTAAACAAAAATCCCAATTTCCTCTTAATCGCCCTGTGTTGTTTTTGTTTTGGTCTCGAAGGCTTGGGCCTCTTTCCAATTTCCAGAAACAGTGCTCTGATTCTACATGGTGTGTGGACATATATAGGAAAGGACACACGAATGCATGTAACATTTAGTGTTCCTGTAAACACGTTGATACTAAAGTTTGTACCTGAATATCCAGATATCTGCCATTTATAATTGGTTGTGATCAACTGTTATAATATTCAGCAGTTTTCCTTATTTTGAGTTATTTCTGTCTTAACAACATTGCATGGTGATAAGCTCCTGTTGGGGGTATTTATTGTTAAGTATTGAATTTACTGATACCTACTGTATCAACCACGTATGTTTTTTTAATGATTCTAACTACTTATTGACAGTATATTAAACTGTTGAAATGAAACTGTCTTTTAAGACACCTTATTCAATCATGTTCAAACTCCATGAGCCTCATCATAGAGTCACAGGCGCTAGTGATGGCATGTATTTCATATCCCTACATATAGCCATATCAAAGCACATTGTTGAATGATTTAAATTTTTTTCAGTTGATCATCCTTTACATGTATAGTCCATCTGCTTTTTCATGGGTGGATCTTCCGCACCGATTTCAGTGCGGAAGCCAAAACACTCACTTTTTTTATTAATTATGTATAAAATTGGCAAAAACACTTATCAATTGTTAAAAATATACTTTATTTATGTCCACAACATAAACATATCCACAAACTGCACATTAAACACTTAGACTTGTTTTTTACACACAATCCTACTTTCTAATCATGTTTGACAGTTATCAAGTGACGTGCACCATTCAAGTGTCATAGTGATTTGAATAGAAACACACTGATGGAAGCTCTATGCGGTAAATAGGAAAGGCTTGTGAAGGAAGGCAAATACATATTATATTTTGAGCAAGTAACATTTCATGTGTATTCACTCTCATGCCGAAAGTTAAGCGTGTTCATCAGTCTTTGGTAATCTACTATCATAACCGTTAACGTATAGTCAAAGAGCAAAACTTAATTTTCAGAAGATAACTACATGTGTCAATATTATCCCTTGTATACCTAATAAACATATTACCGCGAATGCCTGTATAATAACAATCTGGGAAGACATGTGCAATCTCCAATTTCCGTTAATGTCGGCATTTGTTTTCATTTTGTATTGGCACTTTTTTTACTCAGCACACTTAAGTTACCTTATTACAGTTAAGTATTGATGCCATTCTTTACATGGTGGAAATTTGTTTAGACTCGCGGTTATAGGTATGACCAGTATACACCATGAAATAATATTTACCATATTATATACAACTTTTAGCCAATGTCAAAGACTGTCACTTGATGCCAGCTCCTTAATACATACGTGATTATCGAGAATAATCTTGCAGAGAAATGACCGAAAAATAGTTACCAAACGACTTAAATTAAGTGGTTTCAAAATGACCAGATGCCATCTTGCATAGCACTAATGAATTATGGTCAACAATACACTTATTGGTTCCAAACTTGATACCAATCTATATTGCAATTGGAAAAAATATTGCTATAGTTTTGTCATGTATTTGTGGGTTTAGTAATTCAATGCTTTCAAGAACGGTTCTATAGTGGATGATACATACCTTACACATTGTAATTTATATAAAAATTAATCATCATTAGGCATTCTCAATATTTGAATCTTGTTTTACTGTTAGCTTATGGAACTTTCCTTCTCAAGTAAGATATACTTTACAATGCTGTGTACATTTTAAATATATGGGCAAACCCTTGTGTGCAATACTGGAATGATTGTTCGCGAAAACCAATAACATTCAGAAATTTTCGCACGCAATCCTGAATCATAGATTAATACGCTATTATTTTACAAAATGGTCAATATACCGTTTATTGGCTTATCGTGGATGAGAAGACAGTGCTGCTTCTATGCAAAGTATTTCCAAAATAAAACTTCTTCGAAGGAATTTTGTTTTCATGCGATACGGTCACAATGTACATTATTACAGGTGAAATTTGGACAGAGTGCGAGACGCTCTAAGGTGTAACCCCACCATTGATTTTGTTCTTTATTCTATAGTAAATAATAAAAGTTTGAAGGCTTGTCATTCATAGAGGGTCCTAAATGAAAGAAGTGAAACCTACATTTTACTGTTTGTCAACCTCTGCACTATCAAAATATGATGAGAAAAGTAGGGGTCATGTGTCATATAAGAGATTTTTTTCTGCTCAGTGTGTACACTGGTGACAAAAATCATGAATTCATACCCCAATTTCCAAGCATCATTTTTTTTTCTAAATTCACAATTCAAACATGACAATGCTATCAAAATGTTCAAAATACATCAATAATGCCATTCAAATAAAAAAATGAGCATTAAAATAAGGAAAATGCATTTTTAAAGAAGAAGAATTGAGGATTATTTATAACCGCCATTATGCGACTACCCCCATGGAACCACTTCCTTTTTGCAATGGTGGCACTATGCCTATAAACACTGACTTTCACGGCTTATGCCAGCGTATGGGCTGATCAAATTATGCGAGGAAAACATTGACTAGTCAGAAAACGCTGACTTAGTCAATAATATACTTATTGTAAACATTTTTTTATTTAAAGTTATGTTTTTATGTCAAATAAGATGGATTTGAATAACTTAAATTAAAAAATGATAATTAGATGTTTGTTTTAATCAAGGACTTATATGTAGAAGGGTATGAAACTTGTAGTTCCAGATTAAATGTTGATAAAATAGCACACATAGAATTAATTATTTGGCGAGTTAACGATTCATAATTTACAGGCAACAGATTTCTTTTGCATAAAATGTAAATTGTATGTAATCTTAGATGTTTTCACATGTTTCGATAATGAGCATTGATCTCGAATTAAAGATTTTGAGATTTGAAGTAAAATTTCCTGTGATTTCGTTGTTTTAGCTGCAGTATAGAAGAAGTATACACATCAGAGACTAGAATGCCCTTCCCCGAACCGGGTGCTGTCCACATCTGCAGATGAATCCAGTCTTCATCTGTAGAAATACAAAGCCTAGGCATACATCTAGGCTTTATCGTTTTTAAATATAAATATGCCTAGTGCTTTATTCTTTTTGATGACGTCACTTGTCCGCGATGCGTCAGCCCTGGGCAGTATCGAAGTAGAAGTTTGTAATCAGAAGTACCTCAACAACTTTAAACACAAATTTCTGGGAATTGTATTGTTTGATGAGAATTTCATTCTGCAATGTTAGAATTTTTATTTATATTGATGAGATGAATGAAAGTTAAAATAATTGAAAACGAGATATTGCGAGATTTTGCGTAAATATTCGAGCGTTCACAAAATATCAACCATTTGCTTTTCTATATACGTCCTTCTTTTAAAATAGCATATTTTTTAGTAAAAAAATATGAAGAAAACGCTGACCAAGTTAATAACTAAGTTATTGTACACACGATTTATTTAAAAGCTATATTTTTATTAAATAAATGTTTTTTAACAACATACATAAACATTATTAATCAACATTTTGCTGGTTAGAACCCGTGTTGTTTTTTTTAAGAGGTATTCGAGTTGGCAATCTAACCCGCAACCTTCGGTGCGAGCGGTCAATACTTTATCGTATACACTATCGCCCCGCTTCAACATGCGAGTGTTTCAGTTAACCACAGAGTTACCACAATTTCAGTTCCCATAATCTTATATTATAGCAAGGACTTGTATAGAAGGATAGGAAACTTGCATCTCCTGACTAAATGTTTTTAAAATAGCACACGGGGATAATAATTTAACTTCATAACAAAGGCAACTGATTTCGTGTACATAAACTGTAAGGTGTATGTAATCTATTTAGATGTTTAAACATGTTTCAGTCACGCAAAATGCTCTTGAATTAAATATATCGAGGTTTGAAAAAATATTTCTCGTAATTTGTCATTTTTTTAGCTGCAGTATACACATTTTGAAATCGAAAGTACGTCAATAATTTAACTAAAATTTCTGGGAATGTTCTTGTTTGATGAGAATGTCATTCTGCAGTGTAATCATTTTGTTTTGTGTTCCTGAGATGAATGGAAGTTACGAAAAACTGAAAACGAGATCTTGCGAGATTTTGCATGAATACGCGAGCGTTTAGAAACTCTCAATCAATTGTCTTTCTTCCATTATATAATTCCTTGATTATAGCGTTTGTGATTATAACCTACTTTTTTTTCTTTTTATTGAATTTGCATTTTTACTCGAAACTATAAATATATATGCAAACTATAGTATGTTATATCTGTGTAAGCTCCGAATGTAGGCTTGATTGGGATGTGTGCATTTGCAATCATATGAGTAAATAGTGCTTTATTTAGTCCAAGACTGCGAGTCATAAACTTCAGAGAACCAAAAGTAGTTAAAACGGCCCAAAAACCAAACGGCCACAGTCAAAACGACCCCACACCAAAACGGACCCAGCGGAACACTGTTAAATTCATTTGTGTTTCTGCAAGTTTACCACTATGGCAAATTGCTCCATTAAATAGCAAAATGAGCAAATATACATTATGAAAACATCCCGTATTAACCTATTCATAAGAAAAAAGCTTCATTGTGACATTTTATCTAATCAGAACAGGTCAGAAACATAATGTATGCTCTCGCCGCTTGTCGTATTGTCGTAATGAACTCACACCATTATTATCTCCTGGAGCACTCCGGACCAAACAGACGGAAGAGGTAGAAATAAAACTTTAGTTCTGTTTTTCTTCTATTTACAGGGCTTTGTACTGCAGTATTTTTCCTAGCATGAGTTAAAATGGTCAGTATTTTTTAGAAATCGCTATTGAAAATTCGATGCTGATACCAGCTTTCTGGACAATTCTGCGTCATTTCAGAATTGTTGGTTCGAACCGCATCATATTATTACTCTGGAAAAAAAGCATTGAATTAAAAAAGCAACATTGTCAATGTATTCCTTTTCTACCTTTATAATTGCATATCTTGAACCAGTGAAGAATTTGAGCCCAGACACATGCTGCAGATTTTATTTTTTCACTTAAAATGACAGTATATTCAAGGACTTGTCTCTGTACAAAACACGATTTCTCATCTAGAGAAGACTTGAGCTTAAGTTATTATGAGATGTTTTGCACAATTCCAAATACTTAACCTTCAATGTTGAATAAACATTCCCTTAACGTCTCACACAACACCTAAATGTGCACTGTATTACATAAGAGAAATGCACTTCTCGAACAATGGCCACATTGCCAATGGTTCTAAAAGTGCCATTTTTCCGTAGATAGTCCTCTGTTGGCCCAATTATGCAGACAAAATGAGATTTATAAGGTGCTTTTTCCCGGTTTCGATGGTTTGATGACATTGCTTCATGTTTGATACTGTACCCAGTTAACC